>RXON01002776.1:0-25037 GCA_009667805.1 Leptobrachium leishanense | reverse complement strand
TCCTTTTTGGTCTTTCTAACATGGTGAGTGATATATAGATTAAAGATATACAGATCTCTGATTCAACTCTGTTATAAAAGATTGGAGATATGCAGAACTCTGATTCAACTGTGTTATCTAGATTAAAGATTTCCAGAACTATGGTATAACTCAGTGAGACACCCTGATAGCTGGCAGCCAGTGACAAGACACAGATTAAAATTCCCAGAAACCACCTACAAATCTGTGAGACCCCCTGATGGGTGGCAGTGACAAGACACAGATTACAATTCCCAGGAACCTCCTATAAATCAGTGAGACCCCCTGATGGGTGGCAGTGACAAGACACAAATTAAAATTCGTAGAAATCTGCTAGAAGTATGTGGGACCCCCTGATAGCTGGAAGTGAGAAGACACAGATTACAATTCCCAGAAACCTCCTATAAATCAGTGAGACCCCCTGATGGGTGGCAGTGACAAGACCCCCCCAATAGCTGCTGGCAGTGAGACCACACATATTACAACAATTCCCAGATATCTTGTAGAAGTGAGACCCTCACAAAAGCTGCTGGCAGTGCGAACACACAGATTACAACAATTCCCAGATATTTTGTAGAAGTGAGACCCCCACAATAGCTGCTGGCAGTAAGGAACACACAGATTACAACAATTACCAGATATCTTGTAGAAGTGGGACCCCCACAATAGCTGCTGGCAGTGGGAACACACAGATTACAACAGATTACACTGAGAAGGCAAACTAACAGAACAATCTCCTCTCAAAAAACACGTGCTGGGGGCTGTGTGAAGCCTTATATAGTGTGCTGCGTGACGTAGCTCTGTGAGCCCATGATTGGGCAAAATTTGCAAAATTTGCCCAATCAGGACTTTTAGCCGTGATTGGCATAGTCTTGCAACTGTCTTGCACCTGACCTGTGGTCAGGTGCAAGGCGGTAGCCAATTACAAGCTTCAGGTCAGTGGAAAAGTGCATTGTGGTCCATTGTGGTGCATTGTGGGCGAACACGCGGAAATGTTCAGAGTTCGCGAACAGCCGAACGGCCGATGTTCGATCCGAACTTCGAACAGATCGAACCGAACAGCTCATCCCTACTAGGAACAGGAGGTCGTCGTCATAGGCGGATAACTTATGGGTGCTGTGCGCTCCAGTAATGCCCGTGATGTTGGCATTGGCTCTGATGGATTTTAATAGTGGCTCCAGAAACAACACAAAGAGGAGGGGAGAGAGAGGACAGACCTGTCTCGTTCCATTACGTATATTGAATGCCTCGGATAGCGGCATAGGGAAATAGTTGGGTAGTGCCTTACTAAAAGTGGGCACTACACACTTAAACTGAGCAATGAGGTTTATTGCCCCCGTTGAAGTGAGAAAGGGGGGTAACCCACATAGATTAGAAACAATAGTCAACAAGTGACTGTATCAAGGGAGCGCATTTAAAAAGTAACCTTTATTGGTAAAATTAAAATAAATAATACGCACAAAACAATATAAGAAACAAAAAATAAATCTGATATTATATATGGAAAATGCTGGACACTGATTTCTAGTCCATTTGAATCAGAATAATAAGTGTATGATTATTAGCTAAATTAGCAATTAGAATAACTCCTAATAATCAGATCTCTCACGCCATTAGGCAAAATGATTTATAGACTCAGGGAATGGGAGTGTGTGATTAACAGTATTCCTTTCAGAAGGTTTCTAGAAAGCTAACAATAGTAAATAAGCTGTTGTGATTGTCATCGATTATTCATTGACCCTATTGATTGTACAAAAAATATGATAGGTATGCAGCTGAACAAGGAGTGGGACTTGTCTGTTCAAAATGATATACAGTTACTAAGGGAAGAGAGATAATTTTGAGTTCCCAGTCCCATATTAGTATATAGTTCAGTTAAGCTGTGATGTGTGGCAGTTATTGTTTAACCCTTTCGCTGCTGAGGCTTTTCCCGCCCCTGTGCTGAGGTCATTTTTACCGGTTTTGCTCATCGTGTTTAAACGTGTTTTGAAGGCTTATTTTAGTATATGACCCAGACATATTATATATCGTTCTTTCCGTCAGACTCGGTAGATTCATAATATGTCATTATTATATGTATACGTTATGTCATGTCTGTATATTATAACAAAATATGCAATAAAATATGTATTTTCAATAATTTACAACGTGTAAAGTGTTTTTTTTCAAATTTTAACATGCGAGCAATTGCGGTTATATTTTGTATGGGGTGCGCTTGTTAAAAAAATTAGAGATGGGGTCTCGTTACATTTTGTTTTGGGGAAAATTACACTATTTTTAACAAACGCACCGCATACAAAAATCGTTAGTGCAGCATCATTGTTCACATTATAATTGAAATGGGAACAATATTGCTGCATTAACAAACCAAAAAAAATTAAAAAAAAGTGTTTATTTTTTTTATAATTTTTTATTTCTTTTTTTTTTTATTTTTATTTTTCATTTTTTTTTTTTTACAACATTTTTCACTTTCATGTTTGGTATCGTTGGAACGGCCATGCTCTGGCCGATCCAACCATACCAAACATTAACCCCTAACTGCCACGGATCGGGAGATAGGGAGTTCATTGGAACTCCCTATCTCCACAGTTGGTGGCAGTTAGGGGTTAAGTCCAGGACTGGCGTCATCGTGCTACGCACGATGACGCCAGTCCTCAGGGGGAGTTCCCGGAGGCTTGGCCGACATCCAAGATGTCGGCCAGCTCCGGGAAAGGATCGCGAACCGGCGCTTTTCAGCGCCGATTTGCGATCCAGCTCCCCAGGGGTTAATGCCAGGCATCATTTGGAAGGGCAGGCTGTGCCCTTCCAAATGATGCCTGGGTTAACCCCCGCAGAGCCGCCGATCGGGAAGGAGAGAGGTCCGAAGGACCTCCCCCCCTCCCTTTCAGGCGCCTCCTCCGCACATGCGGGGGGCGCCTGAATTAGGTGTCATCGCGCTGCCGCGATGACACCTAATTCCGGCGGTTGCGGTCCCGGATGCCGGGCTGACATCGAGGATGTCAGCCCGCACCGGGGGGGGCCAGCGATCGGCCGGAACCCGGCCGAACGCTGACCCCAATGGGAGGACGCGCTCAGCGCGTCCTCCGCATACCAGCGGGAATGCTGAGGACGCGCTCAGCGCGTCCCCAGCATCGAAGTGGTTAAAGTTTATCAAATACGCCGTTCTTTCCTTATTACGTACATATTAATCAAAAGGTCACTCGAATCTTAGATTGAATACACCATTGCACTTGCTTCTTGTTGCCAGGGGAATTGTCAACTTGAAAATATCCAAAGACCATTGGTTTTAAATTAGCATATGAAACTAGGTTGCCATGAAAGAACACCATAAAATTGCCAGTATATTATAGGCTTGTGCACCGATTTTTTTTTCGGTTCGATTTGGTTCGATTTTTCGGATTTTTAAACTTTTCGATTCGGCTTGTCTCGACCGATTTCTGTTTCGATTCGGTTCGGCTCGATTTGTTTTTCGTGTACTTTTTTTTTCGGAATATCGACCATTTTTCGTATTTTCGTGTCACTTAGCTCGTTTTTTGTATCGACTTTTCGGGATTTCGGAAATTTTCGTTTTTCGGAATTGTACATGGTTTCGGAATTTCGACCATTTTTTGTATTTTCGTGTCACTTTGCTCGTTTTTGTATCGACATTTCAGAAGTTCGGAAATTTTCGTTTTTTCGGAACGTCTGTTCTCCTCGTTTCAAAGCAATAAATTTCGATTTGACACATTTCAAGTCCATTCGAAAATTCCGAAAATATTTCGTTTCGGCTCAGAAAACTTTTCGGATCTGCCATTTTCGGATCTAAAAATTTTCGGAAATTCGGCCGCATCCGAAAACACGAATCGGGAAATTTCGTGAAAATTCCGAAATTCCAAAACCCGAAACGCACATCCCTAGTATATTACGATTATTGCTTAGCAGAAAAAGTATATATATACACACCTTGAAACATATATGTTTTTAAATAGATGTGGGACTTGGAAAGCAAACTGTCCGAGTGCTAACAAAATTATTGAAAAACTGCAATTATGTTGCAATGTTCGATGGTTGAAAACAACAGTCAATAGGGTGCTGCAAAAAGACACACAATGATCTTGCTACAATACCATGTGTCTAAAGTTGGTACTGCAATTATAAGCTACATGGGAGTTTCACACGAAAATAAATTGTCATATTTTATGTCTCCCTGTGGAGCCAGTTTCAGCTTAATGGCTTGCTTTTTGACACTTGAAGTTCAAACATTACTGAAATTCAGCGTTTCATGATGTTTTTTGGCAGCATTAGAATATTCATTAGTGGCATAAAGACAAAAATGAGATTTTCTAAAAGGGTGGTTGGTCTATATCACAATGTTAGTTTATAGAATTTTTAGAAGCCACCCTTGTTAGACAATTGTCCATGCATCCACCAGGGGATAATATCAAGATTAAGATCAAGTGTTCATTGCCCATAGGAAACAGTTGCAATGGTTAATTGAAGGTCTAAATCACAGCATTGGTTAGCAAACCTCCTTAAGACCAACTATGTTAGAAGATCGTTCTTTCCTCCCCAAGAGGCAATATAATTAAACCAGGTGATCATGAATAGCATTGAGATAGTTAAACCGGGTGATCATAAATGGCATTGAAACAGTTGTACCAGGGTGGAGGGGAGCCTCAAACTGGAATAATTGATTGCTGGTAGGGATGTGCGTTTCGGGTTTCGGAATTTCGGAATTTTCACGAAATTTCCCGATTCGTGTTTTCGGATGCGGCCGAATTTCCGAAAAATTTTAGATCCGAAAATTTCAGATCCGAAAATGTTTTCCGAGCCGAAACGAAAATTTTCGGATTTTTCGAATGGACTTGAAATGTGTCAAACGAGAACAGATTTTCCGAAAAACGAAAATTTTCTGAAAAACGAAAATTTTGTAAAAACGAAAATGTCTGAAAAACGAAAATTTTGTAAAAACGAAAATTTCTGAAAAACGAAAATTTTTGGGAAAAGAACGAAACGTCGATACAAAAAACGGGCAAAATGACACGAAAAATACGAAAAATGGTCGATATTCCGAGAAATGTGCAATTCCGAAAAACGAAAATTTCCGAAATTACGAAAAGTCGATACAAAAACCGAGCACAGTGACACGAAAATACGAAAAATGCTCGAAATTCCGAAAAAAAAATGTACCCGAAAAACGTGCCGAACCGAATCGAATCGAAACCGAAATCGGTCGAAACGGGCCGAATCGAAAAGTTTAAAAATCCGAAAAATCGAACCGAATTGAACCGAAAAAAAAATCTGTGCACAAGCCTAATTGCTGGTCAGAGTCGTTGCATTCAATCACACAATTTCCAGGAGCCACTAAGTTTTGAAAAGGCAGAATTCCCTGCGTCCCCAAGGGACAATATAATTGAGTCTGAAAGGTCTTTTTTTAGGAGCCGGCAAGCATTCGACGCACGTTTCGCGTAGTCTGCTTCTCAGGAATGCTGAATCCGTGTCTGATCGCGGGGTTGCTTTTAAAGACCTCCGCTCCGGATTGGCCATAAGTCATGTGGTCAAATCATCCAATGGGTGTGCCCTGTTCATGCTTGCGTCCAGAGACAGGCAGATATGCCGTTCTAATCTGTTTAACATTGAGATTGCGTGTTGTTATGGGACAGGATCGATTTGTATCTTACTGGCTGCTAAAATAAATGACGGATAGTCCATTTTCAAGCATACATATATATATTATAATCGCCACTTTTTCGTGGTTATTGAGGCGTGTTCTTGAGAAATAAAAAACGTTTGTCTCTGGCGTTATATATCTATTGGTCTAAGTCAGGGATCTCAAACTCTGGCCCCCCTGATGTTTCTGAACTACAGCTCCCATGATTCCCTAGCCATCTAATGCATTCAAAGAATTCTGGGACTTGTAGGCAAAAACATCTGGGGGGCCGTGAGTTTGAGATCCCTGGTCTAAGTGTTATGCTGAATAGAGGATTATCAATCATATACATATACACTGTATGTACATGTAGTGGTAATTTGCTTTCAATAAGGCACCGCCAGTGTTGTAAATTAATGGGACTCACCACTGTTAATCAAATTCAAATTTGTCCCTGATATTGTAGAAAGTGTTTACATTCATGTATGATGGTGTTTAAAGATGGTAATTTTATGGCTGAACTATGTTAGCTTATATAAATGGTGTGTAGTTGAATTCTTCATTTAAACCTCTGGGATATAGAGAACCAAGGGTGAAGATCCAACGTGATTCTTTTTGCCGTAATGTTTTATCATAATCACCTTTCCTTGGGCCAAGGGTGACGGCTTCTATGGCCTGGAATTTCAAACATTTTTCATTGCCATTATGATTGGCCCATACATGTCGAGATATTGGTGTATCGGTGATATTTTTGATAGAGTTGATGTGCTGCAGAACACGTTGTTTAAATTGTTGGTATGTCTTACCGACATATTGTTTGTTACATTCACAAGTAATTAAATATATTACTTTTGTAGTTAAACAGTTGATTGTTTCTTTAATGCGGAAGCTTTGATTAGTAGTTGTACTTGTGAAAGAATTGGAGTTGTGGATAAATGAACAGGCCTTGCATCTTCCACATCTGTATGTCCCAGGTTTGGGCTTAAGCCAGCTTTCTTTTGTAGTATCCTTAGAGATAATGACTGTGGATTAATAGGTCGTTTAGATTGGTTGCTCTCCTAGCTGTAAATGAGGGAGTTTCTGTTTCTGGTATGACTTCAGAGATGCATTCATCAAGGTGTAATATGGGCCAGTGTTTCTGGCATATTTCTTTGATCTCATCCCAGCCATAATCATAGGTTGCTATAAACTGAATTTGTTTATTACTTTGTAATTCCTTTTTGGGGGTCAATAAATCTTGTCTACTCGTTTCTAAGGCACGTTGGTATGCTCGTTTTAAGCACCGATTTGGATATCCCTTTAGACGGAACATGTCCCTGATCTTATTTGCCTCCATTTTGAAATCGTCAAGGCTACTACAGTTCATACGGGCTCTTAGGTACTGTCCTATAGGGATACCCACTTTAAAGGGTCTGGGATGGTGACTGGTCCAATTAAGTAGATTATTAGTAGAGGTTTCTTTCCTGTATAGTGTTGTTTTGAGATTTTGTTCATTGGTTATTTCGATGGTGAGATCCAAGAATTGAATTCTTTCTGAACTTAAGACCAAAGTCAATGATAGACCAATGTTATTGTTGTTTAAATTATGTAACCAATGGTTCAGGAGTTCCTGCGGACCTTGCCATAGTAAAAAAATGTGGTTGATATGTCGAAACCATTTTTTTACATCTTGTGTATAGTTTTCAGCTGCTGCAGTGAATACTATGGTTTCTTCCCAATACGCTTCCAGGGTGGCGCATACTTTAACAGACTTTCCTGGGTGATCCTTGTGATATATGTTAACTAAGCATATTTTAGCACAAGACTTGTCGCAAAGATCTTCACCGCATACTGCTGTACAAGAAGAGGATACTATGGTAACTTCCTGATCTGTAGTCTCCCCACCATGCTTTGACACAGGAGGGGAGTCTGTTGACGTTGCAGGCATGTACTGAGATGGATGTAGCACCTGCACATGATCCACACTATTACATTCCATGCACTTGATAGGAAATTTGCAGTCTCTGGCAAAGTGCTCAGTAGAAGCACAACATCTGAAACCTACACCATATGTCTTTAGGAGCTCCTTGCACTCTTGGAGTGGTTTCTTTCTAAAGCCGATGCACTTTTTGAGGGGATGTGGCTTCTTATGAATAGGGCAAAGGCAATTAGGATTCTCAATCTTTTCACCTTGTTTGCACTTGTCAGGAATTGAGGTAGTAGGGGGAAGGAAATTAGTCTTCTTCACTGATACTGGACCCCTGTGGCCTCTGTGATTAAAGTGCAAGCTGTTGGACATCTGAGGAAGGGAACCTGAAGCGTGGAACTCACTGTAGGAAAAACTGGGGTCATTCTTTGTTTCTACAATGTCCATATGAACTCACAAAAGTAGGAGAAAGGTATACTTTGGCCCAAGTGCAACCCATTTTTCCTGGATATTGTATGGCAGCTTAAACTATTGAGTTTACCCCACGAGCAGTGTCTGGCGATAGCTGAGGCCAGGTAGGTAAGCGTCTGTCTTGGCCAGCTGCAGCTCCCAGAGAAGGTCACTGAGTTCAAAGAATTTCTGATTGTCCATGCCGGAAATTTTTGGGAAACAGTGCAGGTGATTCAACAGAGCGTTCTCCTATGGCTTCAGGGCTGCCATAGCTTTGATCAAGTCTTTGCCAAGCAGCGTTGAGGCCCAACATTGGATTATTGATGTGGACAGCTCTAAGTCTCTTGACACGTTCTGTAGAATGTGGACCAAGCCATCTGATCAGCAGGTCCAGTTCCTCAGCAGGAGTAATGCCAAGATCATTAATTGCAGTTCTGAAGGCACCCTCCCAGCTTCTGTAATTTACAGGTTGGTCATCAAACTTCGAAAGGCTTGTCTTGGTGAGTTCACGGCGAACCATGTATTTAGCAAGCTCAGACATGCCTGTTTTCTCTGACTTTGGGCAGAGGAATGAAGTTTGAAAGGCGTTTACAGTATTCTGATTAAGTGACATAGGGTAGTATGCGTTTGCATCTGTATTTAGCCCTGGAGTCAGTTTAAAGTCCATAGACTCAGACAGGCATGGTTTTATAGCTGTATGGTTGCTAGTATTTTGATGAGTTGCTGGAGGGTAGAATTGCATCTGAGCGTTAATGCATTGGGATTGCTGTTGCACTAGGGCGTGTGAAGAAAGGTCAGGGTCATTAGCTAGTAGAGTATTGTACTGACCTTGGATGCAGGGTACTGCTAAAGAGTCTTCTCCCTGTTTTGGAAGGTTGTCACAACTGTCAGGAACATTTGATGTTATGAGAGGTTCACTGTTTTGCTTTAGTACATAGTACATAGTACATATTTATTTTTGTTTTTCTCCACCATTTGCTTTGCTAATTAGCATGTGAATCTCCTGCCCTATTGACACAGCCCATCCAGCTTCAGGTGTTGACTTTTTCAGGTGTTGACTCTTTAACTGCCTGAATGCAATCAGTCCGCCCTATATAACAACTATAACAGGCTCCATTGAGCCAGGCTCCAGTGTCATTTCCAAGTGGCATTCTTAAGTGGACGTTCAGAGTTGATTCCTGGAGTTCAGTGGCATTCTTAAGTGGACGTTCAGAGTTGATTCCTGGAGTTCAGTGGCATTCTTAAGTGAACGTTCAGAGTTGATTCCTGGAGTTCAGTGGCATTCTTAAGTGGACGTTCAGAGTTGATTCCTGGAGTTACGGGACTGGATGAAGGAACTGCAAAACTGCAAGGCCCACTTTTTACTCTGGTAAACTCACGTCTATATCATGCTTTCTCTCACGCTTCTGCTCTTTACTTCTACCTTTCTCCTTAAATGGAACTCCTGCCCCTCTACCACCGACCCCTACACTATCTGCATCTCTCCCTCCCTCCTCTCGTCCCACATGATGGCCTCGCATGAGCTCCTTTGTTTCCTCAGAACATGGTCTCCCTCTAACTCTCGTGCTGCCTCCCACTCCCACAAATCCCATTCCCACCTTGGGCCCACAACACACCCAATACTTCCCTCTCATTCTATCTCCATCGCACATAAATCACCTCCCTGCAAGCCCAGCAACCTCATTCCCATCATCCCTCAGCGCCTGTCCTCTTTCTCCTGCGCCCTCTGGAACGCTCGCTCTGTGTGCAACAAACTCACAGCCGTCCATGACCTCTTCCTTTCAAACTCCTTCAACCTCCTAGCTTTAACTGAAACCTGGCTAACTCCCTCTGACACGGCCTCCGTTGCTGCTCTCTCACATGGCGGTCTATACTTGAGCCATACCCCCAGACCGGGTGAGAGAAATGGTGGCGGGGTCGGACTCCTGCTCTCTCCCACCTGCACCTACCAGCATCTCCCTCCACCCCATCCCTCTCCTTCTCCTCCTTCGAGACACACTGCATCCGCCTGTTCTCTCCTCTGGCCCTCAGGGTGGCAGTCATCTACCGCCCACCGGGACCAACCTCCCAGTTCTTTGACCACTTTGCTACCTGGCTTTCTCACTTCCTGTCTTCTAATCTTCCATGCCTAATTCTCGGGGACTTCAACATTCCCATTGACGATCCTTCCGCTCCTGCTGCCTCCAAACTTCTTTCACTCATGTCCTCCCTTGGACTCACACAATCCTCCCTCCTCCCTACCCACCGCGATGGTCACATTATTGACCTTGTCTTTTCCAACCTCTGCTCCATTTCTGACTTCAAATGTCGCCCTTTCCCCATCTCTGACCACCACCTTCTCTCTTTCAACCTATCTGGACTTCCTAAACACCCTGCTCCCCCACCCCGCACACACACTCGCAGAAATCTACATGCTGTGGATCCCCATCAATTCTCCAATATACTTCACCACCTCCCTCACACCTCATCCTTCACCTGCCCTGATGCTGCCACTAATCACTACAACACTACTCTTATCTCTGCTCTAGACACTCTTGCTCCTCTTCGACTCTGTAAGGCTCCACGCCGCCAGCTTCAGCCCTGGCACACCCTCCAGACTCGCTACCTGCAAAGATGCTCCCGCACCGCAGAGCGTGCCTGGAGGAAATCCCGCTCTGAAGCTGATTTTGTTCACTTCAAGTTTATTCTCCGGTCATACACCTCTGCCCTCCACTTGGCCAAACAATCCTTCTTCTCATCTCTTATATCTACGCTGTCCTCCAACCCTAAATGGCTCTGGTCCACCTTCAACACCCTCCTCTACCCACCTGCACCTCCCCCCTCAGCTGCCTTCAGCGCTCAAGACCTGGCAGACTACTTCCTCATTAAAACTCTAACTATCAGAAGCAACATGTCACGGATCCCTCTGATTACCAAAAGTGTGATCCCTTTACGCAGACCGCTCTCTACCCTTCCGATCCTTGAATGGTCGGCAAAACTAGAAAGACAATTAACCAGACAATATATAAACAAGGGGTAACACCAGACAGAGGTATGGAATGGAGTATTGTCACGAATCCTTCTGACTACCAAGATATTGATCTCTTTATGTAGCTCCCTTTCTACTCTTCCGATCCTTGAATGGTCGGCAAAGCTATATAGACAATGAAGCAGGTAACAGATAAAGAAAGGGAAACACCAGACAGGGGTACAGAACAGATCATAAGTCCTCCCTAGGACTTTAGTAATAGCAGAGGTAATCTGATGCGTGCTTAGGGTGCCACATAGACTGACCTCGGTACCAACGTTAAGGGCAGAACCTAGAGCAGAGTAAATGCCAATACCAGGGGTCATACACAGGAGGGTTTGTTTGCCAATGCCAAGAGTCATACACAGGAGGGTTCGTTTGCCAATGCCAAGGGTCATACACAGGAGGGTTCGTTTGCCAATGCCAAGGGTCATACACAGGAGGGTTCGTTTGCCAATGCCAAGGGTCATACACAGGAGGGTTCGTTTGCCAATGCCAAGGGTCATACACAGGAGGGTTCGTTTGCCAATGCCAAGGGTCATACACAGGAGGGTTCGTTTGCCAATGCCAAGGGTCATACACAGGAGGGTTCGTTTGCCAATGCCAAGGGTCATACACAGGAGGATTCGTTTGCCAATGCCAAGGGTTATACACAGGAGATAGCCAAAAATCAAAAGAGCTCTGCGGGAGGTGAATACCACGTCAGGGCACCGGTGTAATGGTGAGACTGGGTTTTAAACCCGGCGGGTCCGCGTCATAACGCCAGGCCCCGCCCCTCGGCGTCCCACGTGAGCGCACCCGGAAGCGTTTACATTCGGCGCCTGGCCAGCGAGCAGCGAGGAAGCTGCTGCCAGGCGCCCCATCCCCTGACCCACCGTGACAGAACCCCCCCCTCCAGGGGCGGCCACTGGACGACCCCCAGGGGCACGGGGGTGCGCCGAATAGAAGGCCTTCACTAGCCTAGGAGCATGGACTTCCGCAGCCGGTACCAAGAACGATCCTCCGGACCGTAACCCACCCAATCGACCAAGTACTGCAAAGACCCCCTAGACATCCTGGCACCCAGAATGGCCTTAACTTCGAACTCCTCCTCGCCCTCCACAGAGACAGGAGGCGGTGGAGCATGGACTTTGGTGTACCGGTTACATAACAACGGCTTCAAAAGGTGTACATGGAATACATTGTGTATCTTAAAATGGGGGGGTAACGCCAAAGCATATGAGACAGGGTTGAGTCGCCGTAGAATCTTATAGGGGCCGATATACCTAGGAGCCAACTTCATGGAAGGCACTAAGAGCTTGATGTTACGTGAAGACAGCCAAACCCTGTCCCCAACTTGATACACGGGTGTCTGCCTCCTGTGTCTGTCGGCCTTAGTTTTCTGGATGGCACTACTCTCCTCCAGTGCCCGTCTCACTCTCCCCCAAGTCTCTTTCAATGATGCCAGTTGCTCATCTAAAGCAGGAATCGTGGTATCAGGAAACGTGGCGGGGAGCACGGGAGGATCAAAACCATAAACAGCGAAGAAAGGAGAATGTCCTGTGGATTCACTCACTGCGCTGTTCAAAGCATATTCTGCCCATGTAGCAGGTCTGACCAGTTATCTTGTTGTTCTGAGATAAAGCACCTGAGATATTTCTCTATATTTTGGTTTGCTCGTTCTGCTGCTCCGTTGGTCTGGGGGTGATAAGCCGAAGAGAAAGAGAGGTCTATCCCTACGTTCTTACAAAACCCTCTCCAGAATCCGGAGATGAATTGGGTCCCCCTATCAGAGACAATCTCCAGAGGGACACCGTGTATGCGGACCACGTTGGCAATGAATATGGGCACCAGTTCAGCTGCCGAAGGTAGTTTCCGAAGAGGAACATAGTGGCCCATCTTGGAAAATCGATCTATGATCGTAAGTATCACTGTATTCCCTCTTGACTCAGGTAACTCTACTATAAAATCCATGGCTACATGTGACCAGGGTCGTTCGGGGATCGGCAAAGGCTGGAGTAAGCCAATGGGTGCTGTTTTGGGACTTTTCTGCCTTGTGCACACTTCGCACACGGCAATGTAATCTTTGACATCTCGGCGCAACGTGGGCCACCAGAGGAGTTTACTGATACTAGACACAGTCTTGGTGATACCCATATGCCCGGAAGTTTTATTATCATGATAGATGTTAAGTACTTCCTCTCTTTCGTTCTCAGGTACAAAGAGTCTCGCAGGAGGTTTTCCCCCAGGAGCTGCACCCTGGACGGTCTGCAACCTTTTCATTAGAGGAGACGAGACACTAATCGTGGTAGCGGCTATAATCCTTTCCTGGGGTACAATGGGATGCTGATCTTGGATGTTATGTTCATAAGACTCATACTGTCTCGACAATGCGTCTGCTTTAATGTTTCTGGACCCAGGTCTATAGGTAAGCACGAAATTAAAACTTGAAAGAAACAATGACCATCTCGCTTGTCTGGAATTTAAACGTTTGGCATCTCCAATGTACGTGAGATTCTTATGGTCGGTTATGATAACGATGGGGTCCTTAGACCCCTCTAATAAGTATCTCCATTCGGCCAAGGCCGCGATGACTGCTAACAATTCTCTATTTCCAATGTCATAGTTCTTCTCTGCCGGGGACAACTTCCGAGAATAAAAGCCGCATGGATGCAAGGGTTTGTCAGGAGCCTCCCTTTGGGACAAGACTGCACCAAGACCTAGTTCGGAGGCGTCAACTTCTACTTGGAAAGGCAGAGCCGGATCTGGATGTCGGAGAACAGGGGCAGTAGTAAAAGCTTGCTTTAGTGCCTCAAAGGCTTGAGTGGCTTGAGGTGTCCATTTCTGATTTCCCACCCCTTTCTTTGTCATAGCCGTGAGGGGGGCCACCAAGGCCGAAAAATCTTTAATGAACCTTCGGTAATAGTTCGTAAACCCCAGAAACCTCTGAATGGCTTTAAGTCCTTGGGGTAGAGGCCAGTCAAGAATAGCTGAGAGCTTCTTAGGATCCATTTGAAAACCCCCAGGAGTTATTATATAACCAAGGAATTGCACGGTTGCTATGTCGAATAGACATTTTTCTAGCTTACAGTACAATCCAGCCTTCAATAGTTTTTTCAACACTTGTTTCACGTGGACATGATGAGTGTCCACATCAGGAGAGTATATCAAGATATCATCCAGATATACTATGACGAATTCTTGCAGAAATTCCCTTAGAGTGTCGTTTATAAGGTCCTGGAAGACGGCTGGCGCATTACACAACCCAAAAGGCATCACCAGGTATTCATAATGCCCGCTACGTGTATTAAAAGCCGTTTTCCATTCGTCTCCCTTTTTAACCCTGACCAGGTTGTACGCTCCGCGTAAATCAAGCTTCGTATAGACACGAGCCCCTTTTAATCGGTCGAACAATTCTGTTATGAGAGGTATGGGATATGCATTTCTTATAGTGATCCTATTCAAACCCCTATAATCGATGCAAGGTCGCAGATCTCCCTCTTTCTTGGAAACAAAAAAGAAACCTGCTCCTGCTGGAGAGGAGGACCGTCTAATGAATCCTCGTTCCAGATTCTCCCTTATGTATTCCTCCATAATGTCGTTCTCTCTTTGTGATAAAGGGTATACGTGACCCCTAGGAGCATCGTACAGGGGAGTAAATCAATGGCACAGTCATAAGGACGATGTGGTGGTAGGACCTCAGTCCTGGCTTTAGAGAACACCTCCTTTAATGCCAGGTAACATTCAGGAACCTCTGTGGACAAAGGAGGGGCTGTGGCAATATTGAGGCTACCAATCACATTAACTCTGCCCAGGCACTTAGACTGACAACTCTGACCCAACATTTTATGTCTCTCTGGACCAATCGACAACTGGGTTGTGCTCTGTTAGCCATTGGAAACCCAAGAACGACAGGACATGAGGGTGATTCAATAATTTGAAATCTTATTGTTTCCTGGTGCAAAACTCCTGTTTTCATACATTCTCCGAACCACCTGACGTACTGGTGTGTCTGGGTAACGAGGGTAAAGGAGGCAAGACCCTTCTGGGTCTATCTCTGGGGTGTCTCCTTTCCCTGATTTGATCGTCCATGGCTATACAGAAATCTATCAGGTGGTCCAGACTTTCTGGTAATTTTAAGGGAGCCAGCTCAAACATAAAAGCCTCGTTCAAGCCTTCGGTAAAGGCTAAGGTTAAAACGTCGTTCGGCCAAAGTACCTCAGAAGTCAAAGTTTTAAACTCTATGGCATATAGTCGGCGACCCTCTTATTACCTTGTTTGATGTGAAACAAGGACCTACCCGCATTGGTAGCCCTTCTAGAGGGATCAAAGGTACGTCTTAACTCAGAGGTAAAACCTCATAGTCATAAATGATGGGTTTCTTATTTTCCCACAACGGCGTAGCCCACAATAAAGCTTTCTCTGTTAAATGATTAATCAGATATCCTACTTTGGCTTTATCAGACATACAAGAACCTGGATTGTTCTCAAACAAGATCTCGAGTTGAGTCAAAAAACCCCGACATAGGCTTGGTGTACCATCATAGCGTAGGGGTGCCTTCATACTAAGCCTATGTCCTTCAGGGGGGACGGAACTGACCCTAGGTAACACTGGATCTGGAGGGTTTGTGGTACCTGTATTGGACCGATTTAACAGGGTTTGCAGAGCGAGAGAAATCTGGTCCATCCTATGGTCCTGTTCCTCTTGTCTGGCTGCGATACGTGCCAGCTGGTTAGAGAGGTCTGCGGGATCCATTGGCCCTGACGTAATGTCACGGATCCCTCTGATTACCAAAAGTGTGATCCCTTTACGCAGACCGCTCTCTACCCTTCCGATCCTTGAATGGTCGGCAAAACTAGAAAGACAATTAACCAGACAATATATAAACAAGGGGTAACACCAGACAGAGGTATGGAATGGAGTATTGTCACGAATCCTTCTGACTACCAAGATATTGATCTCTTTATGTAGCTCCCTTTCTACTCTTCCGATCCTTGAATGGTCGGCAAAGCTATATAGACAATGAAGCAGGTAACAGATAAAGAAAGGGAAACACCAGACAGGGGTACAGAACAGATCATAAGTCCTCCCTAGGACTTTAGTAATAGCAGAGGTAATCTGATGCGTGCTTAGGGTGCCACATAGACTGACCTCGGTACCAACGTTAAGGCAGAACCTAGAGCAGAGTAAATGCCAATACCAGGGGTCATACACAGGAGGGTTGTTTGCCAATGCCAAGAGTCATACACAGGAGGGTTCGTTTGCCAATGCCAAGGGTCATACACAGGAGGGTTCGTTTGCCAATGCCAAGGGTCATACACAGGAGGGTTCGTTTGCCAATGCCAAGGGTCATACACAGGAGGGTTCGTTTGCCAATGCCAAGGGTCATACACAGGAGGGTTCGTTTGCCAATGCCAAGGGTCATACACAGGAGGGTTCGTTTGCCAATGCCAAGGGTCATACACAGGAGGGTTCGTTTGCCAATGCCAAGGGTCATACACAGGAGGATTCGTTTGCCAATGCCAAGGTTATACACAGGAGATAGCCAAAATCACAAGAGCTCTGCGGGAGGTGAATACCACGTCAGGGCACCGGTGTAATGGTGAGACTGGGTTTTAACCCGGCGGGTCCGCGTCATAACGCCAGGCCCCGCCCCTCGGCGTCCCACGTGAGCGCACCCGGAAGCGTTTACATTCGGCGCCTGGCCAGCGAGCAGCGAGGAAGCTGCTGCCAGGCGCCCCATCCCCTGACCCACCGTGACACAACATCCCAACACAAGATAGTTATCTGCCACCTCCACTCCACAGGTCCCCTCTGCACCCTCTTGCCGCTTCCTCCCATCACTGAGGAGGAAGTCAATTCCTTATTATCCTCCTCACATCTCACACGTGCCCGCTCGACCCCATTCCTCACATCTAATTCCTCCCTCTCCTCCTCCCTCACCCCTGCTCTCACACACACATCTTCAACCTATCTCTCTCCACTGGCTCCTTTCCATCCGCCTTCAAACACGCGCTAGTTACCCCTTTACTAAAGAAACCATCCCTAGACCCCAACTCTCCATCCAACTACCGCCTGTATCCCTGCTTCCCTTCACATCAAAGCTCTTAGAAAAACTAGTCTTCAACCGCCTCTCCCTCTTCCTGTCTTCCAATTCCCTACTTGACCCCCTGCAATCTGGCTTCCGTCCCCTACACTCAACTGAAACTGGCCTCACCAAAGTCACCAACGACCTCCTAACTGCTAAAAAACATGGCCACTATTCTATTCTCATCCTGCTTGACCTCCGGCTGCTTTTGACACTGTTGACCACCCCTTCCTTCTACAGACCCTCAACTCTCTGGGTCTCGGTGACACTGCACTTGCTTGGGTTGACTCCTATTTATCCAACAGGTCCTTCTGTGTGTCCTTTGCTGGTAACTCCTCCTCTTCATTGCCTCTATCTGTTGGTGTACCTCAAGGCTCTGTCCTTGGTCCTCTGCTCTTTTCCATCTACACCTCCTCCCTGGGCAAAATCATCAACAGCTTTGGCTTTAATTACCACCTCTACGCTGATGACACTCAGATCTACCTCTCTACCCCTGATCTCTCTCCCCCTGTCCTTTCAAAAGTCAGTGACTGTTTATCTGGCATCTCCTCCTGGATGGCCTCCCACCACCTAAAGATCAACATGTCAAAGACTGAACTCCTACTTATTCCTCCCTCCAATGCCTCCCCACCTCCTGACTTCTCTATCACGGTGGAGGGTATCACCATCTCCCATCAAACCAAGTTCGCTGTCTTGGAGTTACACTTGACTCTGCTCTTTCCTTCATCCCCACATCAAGTCTCCTTCCTCCTCCTGCCGATACCAACTGCGTAATATTCCCAGAATTCGGCCATTTCTTACTGCTGTCACCACAAAACAACTCATACACACCCTGGTAATCTCCCGACTCGACTATTGCAATAATCTCTTATCTCGCCCCCCTCTGTCCCACCTCTCCCCCCTACAATCCATCCTGAACACCTTCACCAGGCTAATTCACCTCATCCGCCGCTCTGTCTCTGCCGCTCCCCTCTGCGAGTCCCTTCACTGGCTCCCCATCCACTGCAGAATTAAGTTCAAAATCCTTATCCTTACCTACAAAACCCTCACTAACTCAGCTCCCCACTACCTGTCCTCACTAATCACCAAATACACCCAGCCCGCTCCCTAAGGTCAAACAGTGACCTGTGCCTAGCTTCTCCCCGCATCACCTCTTCCCATGATAGACTGCAGGATTTCTCACGTGCAGCCCCCACTCTCTGGAACAATCTCCCTCGTACTGTCAGACTTTCCCCTAATTCTCTTTCCTTCAAACGCTCCTTTAAAACATTCCTATTTAGGGAAGCCTACCACCCAACTCACTGACGCAACCATCAATCACTCTCACCTTACAGTCCTCTCCTCCTGTTTCCAACCCCAACCCTCCCAGATTGTGAGTTCTTACGGGAATAGGGCCCTCATCTCCTCCTGTACTGTTTGTCAAATGTTGTTCAATGTATTGTAACCCTGTCTATACTGTGCCTATTGTACAGCGCTGCGGAATATGCTGGCGCTTTATAAAGAATAATAAATAAATAATAATGCCACCAATGAATATTCTAATGTGACAAAAACATCATGAAACGCTGAATTTCAGTAATGTTTGAACTTCAAGTGTCAAAAAGCAAGCCATTAGCTAAAACTGGCTCCACAGGAAGACATAAATATGACAATTTATTTTCGTGTGAAACTCCCATGTAGCTTATAATTGCAGTACCAACTTTAGACACATGGTATTGTAGCAAGATCATTGTGTGTCTTTTTGCAGCACCCTATTGACTGTTGTTTTCAACCATCGAACATTGCAACATAATTGCAGTTTTTCAATAATTTTGCTAGCACTCGGACAGTTTGCTTTCCAAGTCCCACATCTATTTAAAAACATATATGTTTCAAGGTGTGTATATATATACTTTTTCTGCTAAGCAATAATCGTAATATACTGGCAATTTTATTGTGTTCTTTCATGGCAACCTAGTTTCATATGCTAATTTAAAACCAATGGTCTTTGGATATTTTCAAGTTGACAATTCCCCTGGCAACAAGAAGCAAGTGCAATGGTGTGTTCAATCTAAGATTCGAGTGACCTATTGATTAATATGTACGTTATAAGGAAAGAACGGCGTATTTGATATACTTTAAACAATAACTGCCACACATCACAGCTTAACTGAGCTATATACTAATATGGGACTGGGAACTCAAAATTATTTCTCTTCCCTTAGTAACTGTATATCATTTTGAACAGACAAGTCCCACTCCTTGTTCAGCTGCATACCTATCATATTTTTTCTGGTACAATCAATAGGATCAATGAATAATCGATGACAATCACAGCAGCTTATTTACTATTGTTAGCTTTCTAGAAACCTTCTGAAAAGGAATACTGTTAATCACACACTCCCATTCCCTGAGTCTATAAATCATTTTGCCTAACGGCGTGAGAGATCTGATTATTAGGAGTTATTCTAATTGCTAATTTAGCTAATAATCATACACTTATTATTCTGATTCAACTGGACTAGAAATCAGTGTCCAGCATTTTCCATATATAATATCAGATTTATTTTTTGTTTCTTATATTGTTTTGTGCGTATTATTTATTTTAATTTCACCAATAAAGGTTACTTTTTAAATGCGCTCCCTTGATACAGTCACTTGTTGACTATTGTGAGTAACATAGGGGTCTGACGGGATTGCGCCAACCAAATAGCCGATAGAACCCGCATAGTCGCGTCTCGAGCTTCTCTGTCAGGTATAAATCCCACTTGATCCGGATGAATAAGGCGTGGAATTAGCAGTGACAGGCGATCCACCAATACTCGTGCCAATAGTTTAATATCAGTGTTTAACAGGGATATAGGGCAGTAGTTCGAGCACTGAGTGTGATTCTTATTTGGCTTAGGGATAACTGTAATAGTATCAGCGGTCGTATTCGGGTGAAAGAAAGCACGGTCACGGAGTGAGAATATTGTGGATAAAAGATGGGGCAATAGGGAAGTCTGAAATGTCTTGTAATATTCAAAGGGGAGTACATCAGGGCCTCGATTGCGACCCGGCTTGATGGACTTCATTGCCTCAAGCAGTTCAGCTGTTGTAATCAGGGATCCATGGTTCGTTGCCTATGTTGAGGTGAGGCGGATATGTGTGGAAAGGTAGGAAGATAAGCAAACGTCATAAGTCGCCATATCCTGGGGTGGAGGTAAATTATAAAACGAGTGGAAATAGTGACGGAAAGCTTGGTTATGGAGGGGTTAGAAGTAGGGGGGGATTGAGGAGGACAGATCTTGGGCACGTAGTTTGTAGCCCTGCGTTTCTGCAATGGACAGGCCAGAGGTCTTCCCAGCTGATTTTCCCGAGGTGCAAAAAAAGCTTTTAGTTTTTGTCGCAAGCATCCTAAAACTATGGTTGTTTTATGGTTCAAGTTGGTGGCGGAGGAGGGATAACTTTTGCATAATAGTATCAGTTGGGTTGTGAAAATGTTCTAGTTTGAGTCCTGATGTCCGTTAATAGCGTGGAGATTTCATGGGAACGTGACTTATTGAGTGCAGTAGCCCTACTGATAAAGACTCTTCGTATGAGGGTCTTATGTGCTTCCCAGACAGTGGGAATTGACACATCCGGGGTCATGGTCTCAGCAAAGTAATTTTGTAGTGTTGTGTCTAAATCTTGGCATAGCATCCGGTCCATCATCAGGGAGACATTCTATCTCCATGAGCGTTCCTTTGGCCGAAATAACGGAGATAGGATGTCGAGCATAAGAGGTGCGGTCCATCCATCTCCGTGTACCTATCCAAGCTTTAGAGGAGAGGTCAAAACAATGTTGTTGTAGGAATATGTAGTCAATCTAGAATATGAGGAGGAAACATGTGAGAAATGTGTGTATTCCCATGCCGAGCCGCTATGAGCCCTCCAGGAATCAACAAATTGTAATTTTGCAAGGGACTTAGGATGTGTCTAATCATACTCAATGGTATGGTTGTGGCACCCTTTGATGTATCGAGACGTGGATCGAGAGGGACATTAAATTCTCCAGCCAGGACCAACCAGCCGGAGGCGAACGCCGATAAATGGTGGAGAATAACAGCTGGAGCCTTATGTTGAGCCTTTTCAATATAATACAATAGCAGCGCTTGCTTGCAATAGGGTGTCACAACATCTACAGCCAAACCCCTGAGTGTTACAATCCTAGGTACACAACATTCTTAGACATAAGAAACTTAAAAAAATGGGGTGGTGCTGAAATAAGGGCTAGCGAGGGGAGAGAAAAAAATCTAAATCTAAAAAGCGCATAGATAAAATATGCAGCAGACATCAGTCTTGGGGGGGGGCATCCAGGTATAATACCGGATAAAGTCTCAATTGGACAATGCCTCCTTGGTGATACAAGTGGTGCTCTTCAAACGGGGTTTCTTACAGCCTAAAGTTGGTTGTAACTTTACTTTGTAATCTTCACAGGTTCCTCCTCCCTCAGGGTTACAGATATACGAAATGTTATATATCCACCAATGGAGTGTATTCAATAACAGGCGTACTTACACTTATGGTGTCCTTGGCAACAGCTTAATTCAGAAGTCCTTCCCTTCCAAGAAATTCCAATGGATACGGAGGAATATAAAACACGGAATTTATTGTTCAATATAAAAAACGACCATACACAATTAAACACAAAGCTCCAAAGCGTTTCACCCTCATTGGCTTCATCAGTTGGAATGAACAATCATTACGCTCCTTACTTTATACAATTACGCTACCAATCCGGCATTCTCTCACATCCCCAGAGCTCGCTTGCAAGTGACATCATCAGCCCGCCTCCAATCTTTACAGCGCATGTGTTTATATAGCTGGCATAGAAAATCTGGTACCGCTGACACACAGCTTGAGAGCGGTACCGCTGGCACACAGCTTGAGACTGGTACGCTGGCACACAGCTTGAGACTGGTACCGCTGGCACACAACTTGAGACTGGTACCGCTGGCACACAGCTTGAGACTGGTACCGCTGGCACACAGCTTGGGACTGGTACCGCTGACACACAGCTTGGGACTGGCACACAGCTTGGGACTGACACCGCTGGCACACAGCTTGGGACTGGCACACTGCTTGGGATAGCACCGCTGGCGACACAGCTTGGGAGGGGGTACCGCTGACACACAGCTTGGGAGGGGTACGCTGACACACAGCTTGGGAGGGGGTACCGCTGACACACAGCTTGGAGAGGTACCGCTGACACACAGCTTGGGAGGGTTACCGCTGACACACAGCTTGGATTGATTTGACTGGAAGCTTGCCAGCCACAGGCGTGACAACCTCACTGCCAAAAAAGGCAACATAACAGTGCTGCTACACTCCAAGATTGCAGGTCTCCCGCTGGACAACTGATTGCGGTTTCCCCATCAAATTCCTTGGTTGTGACTTCATCGCCAGACCCCATATTTGCGGCCTTGCCACCTGGCACTATGAGTGTGGTGGGTAATGCAGAGAAACGTACAGCACCGCAGGTAATACAGCCTGTAACAATCTTACGCCCTGGACCACCATTAGGGTGTCTGGCCTTTTTGCGAGACCGCGTAAGAGAGGTAATAATGGGATTAACCTCCATGGCTTCAACCTCTGGCTCCCTGGCCGAGAAGGAGTCAAAATCCATTTGTGCCACGGGATCAGAAGAAGGGGAATACTCGACTGGGTCTGAGATGTCAGTTGCCCCCTCCACAGACCTGGTTACCCCTGGAAGGGCTCTCCTAGGCCTGGACAGTAAAGGGGGTCCGACCTCGGATACCTTGCTGTGACTGATACCATCTGACCCATCGTCGGAACATTCAGCAAGGTTATTAACATCAGTTGCCCCCTCCACAGGTCTGGTTGCCCTAGGAAGGGCTCTCCTAAACCTGGACGGTACAAGGGGTCTGATTGCTTTGGATTTATAATGGACCCTGGCTTTGGTGACCCGACTGTGGGACGTGGGCACAGCGGGCACTTTGCCAGCCTTGGCGCACACTGGCATCTTGCCAGCCTCGGCGCACACTGGCATCTTGCCAGCCTCGGCGCACACTGGCATCTTGCCAGCCTCGGCGCACACTGGCTTGAGTGGGCACCATGATATAAAATGCAATGAACTGGCACAATAAAAGCAGAGCTTGTCAGTTCGCCTTCTATTCATTTCCTCAGGGGAAAGTGGACCATGTACCCTGCTTTCTAGAACAGCTTGATCTTTAAGAAGGGAGAAAAGTAGTGTCCATTAACCCCTTCCACTTAGAAATGAAATCCTCAAACAGCCGCAGCATGGATTCAAACAAATTACGCAACTCTGCGGGCTTTATGGTTGGCTCTTGCATTATGTCACGATCAGCCACTATGGCGGTACCTGGCATGCGCCAAGTAGGGCCCAGGTAAGAGGGAAAGCCGCTATACGCAGAGATGCGTGACACAACAATCAGGAAAAGTAAATAAACCACAGTAGACACTGGGGACCTCTGCACGGCTAAATACCAAAGGAGCCCTATACTGATAGATCGGTCCTTAGAGTGGCCGAATCTGCACTAATAGAAAAAGGTTACCTTGTAGCCATGCAGAGTCCTGGGAAAACACAGACACCTGAAGGAGAATATACTCAACAACTTGCAGGGCAGGACTTCAATATACTAAAGCCGTGGTCTACAGGGACACACAACATATAATATGATAAGCACAGGACAGCTAGGGATATCCAGAAGAGTGGTCAATAAATAAGCCAGGGGTCAAAACCAGAACGTATACCTTGAGCCAAAGCGGGGATATAGCACCAGAGAAAATCCGTCAGCCAGGCCAGAGGGTCAATACCAGGAAGTCAATCAGAACATAAAACTCAGACAAGGGGGAAACACTGAAATAGAACTAGGATGGAAAACAGGGAGCTCTCAGGAACAAATCTGTGGCTGAAGTGAACCAGGATGCAAGAGCATGGTGATATGGGCCCATGGTTTTATATAGGGGAGTAATCAGCCCATAATCACCAGCAGAAGCTCAATGAGCCATGAACTTAACCCCTGAGCTGCATGTCAGGGAAAGCAGCACAGGGAAACACATGGAAACACAGACATAAGGAATACAGAGGGCAGGGAGACAGGGTTGGAACGTGGGAACGTGACAGTTCTCAGTGAGAAGTTCAAAGGTTTCAACAAAGAAATATTTAAACTAGGAGGGGGGGACAAAAGGGTAAACAATCTGCCCGATTGTCCCCAAAACTAAATCGGAGGGTGCAAGCAACATGCGAGGTAAAAAATGACAAGCTCAGAGTCGTGTCTATAAATGCTCGCAGTTTAGCAATAAAATCAATGAACTGGAGGCAATGATGGCAGCCTGAAAAAGTAGATTTAGTGGCGGTTACTGAGACATGGTTCAGTGAGAAAAATAACTGGGACATAACAATACGGGGTACTCTTTATATAGAAAAGACAGAGAAGGTAGGAAAGGAGGAGGAGTGGCCCTGTATGTGAAAAACAACATAAAAACGAACCAATAAAAAGTGAGCGAGGTGAACATAGAGTCAGTTTGGGTTTACCAACATTTGGCAATCATAACAGTAGCTCGTGTAGGTGTGATATATAGACCCCTCTGGACAAGTAGAAGAGCTAGATAACTGCTGGTTGTAGGAAATAGCCAAAATGGCAATGAAGGGGGAAGTTATTATCATGGGGGACTTTAATCTTCCTGATGTGAACTGGAAAACCAAAACAGCTGGGTGCACCAGGAGTACAAATATTCTAAACTCCTTACTGGGATTATCTCCAACACAAGTAGTTGAGGAGCCGACCCGTAAAGAGGCCATATTGGATTTAATACTCACAAATGGAGGTTGGTATCGGACGTTGTTGTAGGAAAAATTTGGGATCTAGTGATCACCAGTCAGTATGGTTTAATATAAGAACAGGGATGGAGCCGCACCACACAAAAACAAAAGTTTTAGACTTAAAAACAGATTTTTCTAAAAATGAGATTTTG
>RXON01002775.1:0-18822 GCA_009667805.1 Leptobrachium leishanense | reverse complement strand
GTAATATGGCTGGCAGACTGGTATTGTATATGGCAGGCAGACTGGTAGTATGGCTGGCGAACTGGTAATATGGCTGGCAGACTGGTTTTGTGCACGGGAGACTGGTATTGTGCATGGCAGACTGGTATTGTGCATGGCAGACTGGTAATGTGCATGGCAGACTGGTACTGTGCATGGCAATGTGAATGGCAGACTGATATTGTGCATGGCAGACTGGTACTGTGCATGGCAATGTGCATGGCAGACTGGTACTGTGCATGGCAGACTGGCACTGTGCATGGCAGACTGGTATTGTGCATGGCAGACTGGTATTGTGCATGGCACACTGGTAACATGGCTGGCAGACCGGGCACTGAGGAGATGGAGGCCAGGCACTGAGGAGATGGAGGCCGGGCTTGAGGAGATGGAGGCCGGGCACTGAGGAGATCGAGGCCGGGCACTGAGGAGATCGAGGCCGGGCACTGAGGAGATAAACAAATCCGGCCCATTGGAGAAGCGCTGTGCGCCTCTCCAATGGATCGGATTTGTTTTGTCCCTCGCGCACGCCGGCTGTGCCGCGGCCGTTGGATGCGCGCGCAGCCAACCGCCACTGGTTGCGCGCGCATGCGCAGTAGGGGTTTGGCGACGGACACGCCAGCCCTTACTTTTTTATAGTATAGATGTTATATTTGTATGACCTACACGTGCCTCTTTGATTTAATTGTAAGCAAGATGACTGAATGATCAAAATCAATGTCAAACTGGCCAAAACACTCAATTTCAGTGGGGGTTGAATAATTTTGAACACAACTGTATATATGAGTACACGGGGAATTAGAGGATCCTGAGCTCTATATATGAGTATACGGGGAATTAGCGGATCCTGAGCTCTATATATGAGCATACGGGGAATTAGAGGATCCTGAGCTCTATATATGAGTATACGGGTGTAGTGCTCACTCCCGGAGGAGCCGCTGAAAATTGAACCACGGGTCAGTCTCCCCGCACTAAGGAATAAATATACTCCAACACCGTTGTGAGTTTTATAATTTAAATAGTTTACTAAAATAATAAGCAGATGTTGAGACACGGTATTCACAGATATATTACAGTACTTTCGTATCGCGGTAAAAACGCGTAGCGGGAAAGAAACGAAACACGAGGTTTCGTATTTCGGAAAAATAATATATTCGCAACCGAACAGAAAAAGAAATGCAATTGCACGAATATTCGGAAAAGGGACACGTAGCAGAACCCAAGAATACAATCTCTTCGTATTACGATAAACGCGCAGCGGAAAAGAGAAAAATATATTCGGAACGTATCTTTAACCCCTGTTCCGATTCGTAACAAAAATGAGTCCTGCACAGGTTAAGTCCCGGAATGTAAAAGGTGTGTATGTGTGTGTATGGTACCCGGGTACTATTCAACTGGCCAGTGAATTTACTTAAAGAAGGTCTTCGACTAGTCAAGTTGGGGCCCTGTGGACTTTAAAGAGAAAACAGCAGCGTGTTCTTTAATCACAAACAGCCTTGGAGGCCTCTCACCCATCCGACGATTGCTTTAGGCTCCACTGACCCAGGACGTCTCTCCGCTCGATTTTGACTGGGGATACTAGCGACCGGATCCGTTGTCTGACTTTCCGCAGCTTGTCCACGACTTGTCCAGCTCACCGCCTGCTCTCCGTACCCGATCAACGTCGCGGCAACTCCTTACTCGAGGTCTTCGGTTTCTTTAATCTGCAGCAATCTCTGGAACTTGGAGGTCTCCTTCTCCTCAGACTGAATGACCCAACAAGGAACTGACAAGGTCTCCCTCGGGCTCTGGCCTAGGCCCTCTCGCGATGTCTTCACTGCATCTCCTTTCTCCCGTTCCCTGGCGCGCTCTGGCGCGTTCTCCACGAGGTGGAGGATGTAAGCGTCCAGTCCCCACCCACTTCCTGTCTCCTTGCAAAGCATGCCGGGAAATGTAGTCCCAATGTCCAGTGTCTCTAATCGCGATTGTCTCCATCTTGTGGCCAAAAATAGGTACTGCCACAGCAAGATTTTAACACAGTGCTACACTCTCCCCCTCCTAGAACTCTTGGGTCTCTCCAAGGAGGTACAACAGTTACATTACATTTCCACAATATTGAATACAGTTTACATAACATGTACAGGTTCAGCAGCATTCATGTAATGGGTTAGGAACACTTCCTCAAGTTGACTCATATTTTGGGCTACCTCAGCTAGCATAGCAGACACTTCGGGCAACCTCTGCACTGTGGTGATGGCCTCTTCAGTGCTATGTCCTGGTGAGTCGTAGGTGAGTCGTTGGGGCGGTCGAACAGAGCGTTTTGGTTCTGGCTCAATCAGTTCCTCTTCAGGTGGAAGTACTATAGGTGCTGGCTCAATCCTTCTCTCTATCACTGGAGTAGACGTTTCCTCAGAGTATGATCCCTCCAGTGAAGGCATAGAACTATAATCACCTGAATAAGCTTCTGCTTCCGGAGCTACCGGGATTCCAACAGCCTCAGGGACTTCCAACTGAAATTCAAAAGGTTCAGGGATTTCAACAGTCTCAGGGACTTCCAGCAGAAACTCAGGAGCTTCAGGCCTCAAGTTACTCTCCCACCGTTCAGGGACAACGACAACCTCCTCAGGCTCCGGTGAGCGCATCCAGTCTAGACAATAACTCTCTTCTTCACTGTCTCTTTCGCTCTCTTCGACAACCCGGGTCTGTTGAGACCGAGTAACAGGAGGCAAACGTGGAGTAGGCGGATTTGGCGGAGGCAGTTCATCCCCAACTGGCATCCTCACAGCCTCTCTCAAAGGTAACAAATGATTTCTGTGCCAATTCTTGAGAGGCCCAGCCTTTCCATCTGGGCGAATCTGATACACTGGTAGACCTGGCAGTTGTTTGCAGACAATGTAAACCTGGGAACTCCACCTATCCGCCAACTTGTGTCTCGCAGCAGCACCCAAGTTCTTCAATAGAACCCTATCACCGGTTTGTAGATCTTGTATTCGAACTTTCAGGTCATAGTTCCTTTTGTTTCTTTGCTCCCTGTTTCCTGAGGTCAAACGGGCCTGTTCAAACGCAGAAGCCAGATTCTTTCGAAGTCTATCCACGTAGTTTCTATGGGAAGCTACTGATGTCTGGTCTAGGGATAACCCAAATGCCAAATCAACCGGCAGTCGAGCCTCCCTTCCGAACATAAGACGGTACGGTGAGTATCCAGTTGCATCGCTCTCCGTACTGTTATATGCATGCACCAGAGTAGCTATGTGACGACTCCAACTCTGCTTCTCCACATTCGACAAAGTCCCCAGCATGTTTAGCAGTGTGCGATTAAACCTTTCAGGCTGAGCATCACCTTGAGGGTGATATGGTGTAGTTCGGGTCTTTTGGATTCCCAACAGCTCTAACAACTGCCCCACCAGTCTGCTTTCAAAGTCTCTACCCTGATCAGAGTGTATCCTCCTTGGCAGTCCGTAGTGAACAAAGAACTTTTCCATCAACACCTTGGCTACTGTCGGAGCGCGTTGATCTTTTGTGGAGAAAGCTTGGGCGTAACGAGTGAAATGATCAGTCACTATTAGAATGTTCCCTTGCCCACTAGCATCCGGCTCTAAGCACAAGAAGTCAATGCACACCAAATCCATGGGGCCCTGGCTCTGCAGATGGCTCATTGGAGCAGTTCGGGTCGGTAGAGTCTTTCTCTGAATACACCTCAGACAGGAGTGACAATAACTTTCCACTTCAGCCCTCATGCAAGGCCAATAGAACCTATCTCGCACCAGCTTAAAAGTTCTCTCAGCACCCAAATGTCCATGCTCATCATGTAGTGATCGCAGCACACTCTCCCTATGTTTAGTGGGGAGGAATAACTGTTGAATCTCTTCAGCGTTAGTTGAGGGGCCCCTTCGGTAGACCACCCCATCCAACATCTTTAACCGCTCCCACTCTTTGTAGAACAATCTGGCTCCACTCGGGGAGTTGGTTAACAAAATCTCTCGCTGATTTGCAGTCAGGGCCTTGATGGTCAAGGCGATTAAAGGGTCTCTGGCCTGATCCGCTTTCAGGTCCTGTCTTGAAAAGGTAGGTAAACTTTCATCCCTTAATTGCGTAGGGTTACAGTAGAACTCAGGAACAGCCGCAGCCATGACTCCTATGGCCTCCGCTTCAATCCCTCCTTTGACCCGGCGCTCTGTTCCTTGACACAAAGCTTGCACCCCGTCTGGAGTCAACTGAGTCCATTCTGTAGTGTAGGGTCTTCTCGACAACGCATCAGCATCTCGATTATTAACCCCAGGGCGA
Source organism: Leptobrachium leishanense (assembly GCA_009667805.1). Lineage (NCBI taxonomy): Eukaryota > Metazoa > Chordata > Amphibia > Anura > Megophryidae > Leptobrachium > Leptobrachium leishanense. The sequence goes on along the minus strand of RXON01002775.1, from coordinate 14,544 downwards.
TACTTCAGGCTGAACCGAAACCCTGACAGAGCGGCCAACCACTGATGTCCCGTTGCGTCCAGTTTTGCGGTAGTAAGGATGTAGGTAAGAGGATTGTTATCCGTCTTGATCACGAACTCGGCTCCATACAGATAGTCTTTTAATTTGTCTACCACTGCCCACTTTAAGGCTAAGAACTCCAGCTTGTGAGTAGGATAGTTCTTCTCTGAAGGCGTAAGGCTCCGGCTCACGTACGCTACAGGCCTCAGCAATCCACCATACTCCTGATACAGGACTCCTCCCAGACCTTCTCGGCTGGCATCCACATGTAGTTCATACGGCTTGTGAGGGTCCGCATAGGCCAAAACAGGAGCTCGGGTTAGACTCTCTTTCAACTTTACGAAAGCTCCTTCACATTGACTGGTCCATTCACCTTGTATAGACTCTCGAGCTTTCCTTGGCCCCGGAGCTGACGGGTTTTTGTCAGAGGCCTTGCAGCCTTCTTCTGTGGTTTCCTTCTGCAGGAGTTTGTTCAGTGGTTGAGCCATTTTCGCGAATCCTCCCACAAATCTTCGATAGTATGAACAGAATCCCAGGAAAGATCTAAGTTCAGTGACGTTTCGGGGTCTAGGCCAAGAAGCTACGGCCTCCAACTTCCGAGGGTCTGTCGAAACACCTTCTGCTGAGACCACATGTCCTAGATACGTAACAGAGGGTAGACAGAACTGGCATTTCTCCAGAGACAGTTTCAGCCCCTCTTCATGGAGCCTCTTCAAGACCTTCTCCAAACGTTGCTCATGTTCTTCCAGAGTCTTCCCAAACACAATTATGTCATCCAGGTACACTAATACTTCGATTAGATTCATATCCCCGACTGTCTTCTCCATCAACCGTTGGAACGTGGCTGGAGCCCCCGTAAGGCTTTGAGGCATTCTGTTGAATTCAAAGAACCCCAGTGGACAGATGAAAGCAGTTTTCTCCTTGTCTTCAGGATGCATGGGTATCTGGTGATATCCGCTTCGCAGGTCTAGTACACTAAACCACTTTGCTCCAGACAAACACTGTAGGGCGTCTTCTATCCGAGGAGTGGCATATTGATCAGGGATGGTTCTCCGGTTCAATGTGCGGTAGTCTATGCATAGGCGGACAGAACCATTTTTCTTCCGGACCAACACTATGGGAGATGCGTATGGACTCCTGGATTCTTGAATCACCTTGGTTCTTTGCAATTCATTCAGTTGCTCTCTCGCAGATCATCCAAGTCTCCTAGCGGAACTCGCCTTGATCTTTCACGAAACGGCTTGTCTTCTTGTAACCGAATGCGGTGCTCAGTACTCTTAGCTAGGCCCACATCGAACTCATCTTTCGAGAACAATTCTTTCCACTAGGACTTGAGATTGAAGACGTTTCTTCCACTCAGGTGAAATGGGAGCGTCCTTGGGGTAGAATCTTTCATCTGGAATCTCTTTATCCACTCCCCCTCCTAAATCGGTAGAGAGGGGTGTAGCAGACTCTACTTGCCCGATAGGCATTCGTGCTTTAAGGACTACTGGAGAATCTGTCACATTGCACACACTGACCGAGACTCTTCCTCGTGTTCTCTTCAGAGCTTTGGTGGAGATTATTTCAGGAAATACTTCGACTCCGGTTTCACTCCCATGATTCAAATCGGTTCCCAGCACCACATAGGGACCTGGTTGCGATCCGTTCAACTTGACTGAAGCCCGGAAGCTCGCTACTTCTCCTGCTTGCAGAACCTTCTCTGTTCCCCCCAGTCTGCACAGGCGCCCCACCTCGGCAGGTGCCTTTCGTTCTTCGACCATCCTCTGATAGACCGGACGTAACATTGGGTGTACTCCTTGAGTTGAACCTTCTTCCAATACCATAGGTGTCAGGAGACGTCGCACTAGGTCAGTATTCGTCCCCACTATCAGGGGAGCTTCTATTCGCACCTGGGGGTCGAGGACACACAATGGCCAATGCATCACAACCCCCAGACTGCCCGATGACTTCAGATCCGATCTCCAACTTCACTTGCAGGTACCCGTCATAAGGTAGTTTCTCAGTGCCGATACCCCATATTTCCAAATCCTTCAATTCTTGCAGAGGAATGTGCTTTAAGTGTTTCTCATAGAAGTCTTTGTAGATCAATGTCACTTGAGCCCCTGAATCTAACAGAGCTTTAGTGTAGACTCCCTCCACTTGGATTGGCACAATAGGAGAAGGACCTATCAGTTGGTCAGGAAACTTGGTGGCGGTATCCGGACACTTAGACCCAGTTTGCTGTACCCTGGCCTTTTTCTTGGCCCGTGTAGGTTTTGGGTGTGCATTGCTTCCCCATGACGTAGACCCGGATGCTAAGGGAGTGACTCTTTCAGTTCTGCCAGGCTCAGCAGTTGGCTCGGCTTTGGGCCCTCTTGCCCTCTTAGCCTTGGCTTGGTTTTTGGAGCGGGGTTCAACCTTCGGGCACTTAGGTTGCTCCTTCACTGGTGCCCTCTGGCGTTTCCCGCCGGTGGGGTAGATAACAGTCCTTCTAAAGCTTTCAACAGTCCCTCGACTCTATCCTTCTCAGGCTTTCGGCCTTTGCACTGTGCGCGGAAATGGCCCATTTCTCCACAACCGAAACATCTCTTCTTAGAGAGTGGAGACGTAGTTGCTTGTTGAGATTTTGTTAACGGACTTGGACCACAAGCCACAGCAACTCCCGTCGCCTGCATACCTGTGAGGAATTTCTGCATTTCTGCCTGCATTTCGGTCACCTTCATCAACACTCGGCACAGTTCCGCGTGCGCTTGTTGCAATTCAGCTTGAGCTTCCTGTACTTTCTTGACGGTTTTAAACAATTCACCACGTTCAGAGAGGTTCGCTTCTCTGGCAGCCCTTTCTGTAGATTTAAAAACGACTAGGTGTTCTTGTTCGTCCTCGTCAGATCCATAAGTATCTAGAGAGTCGCTTTCAGGCTGCAGACCGTCGTTATGTCTCACAGGTTGTGCATAAGCCCTTTCCCCCCGCCTGAAGGAATTCTCTTCCAGTAAAGCCTCTTCCTCTCGTACAACTCGGATCAGTTCCAGGTACTTCAACTCTTGGTTACCGGCTCTGCTGCTCAGCTGCATCATTACTGGATCTACAGGTTGAGAGCCCCTCAGGATCTGTTTTATTCGGATCTTATCTACTTCGGCCGGTTCGGCCCCTTTCTTGAGGAGTATTTGGTGTAGAATTTTATCTAGGCGCCTCATATACTCGGTCATTCTCTCACCTCTCCTCTGATAGGTGTGTTCGTACTGATATACCAGTTCGGCCGCCTTTTCGGTTCGCCCAAAAACTTCTTCAAGAACGTTCAAGTAATCTAAAGCAGTACAATCTTTTCTACTCAGTTTCAGGTTTCTCACCGCTTCTGACGCAGGTCCCTTTAAGCTCTCGGTGATCCTTTGCTTTTTCTGGGCCTCAGGGACATCCCACTCATCCAGAGCCTGCATCGCCTGTTCCACCCATTCTTCAAAGGTTTCTTCTCCCCCCGGAGTTGGTACGTTTCCTGTAAAATTCCTTAACCGTCGATAACCGAAGTTAGTGTGAGGAGGGCTTGTTTTCTGACATTTAGCCAGTAGATCTCCAATAGCCACGATAAATTCAGGCCCGATCATGGCCAACGGACTAGGCGCGGGAACACTTGCGGATTCGCCACGTGGCACACTTGGCTGAATTAGTTGGACTTCCACCTCATCGGTCAGCTTCACGCTCGCGCCCTGAAAACATGGTGGAACACCCTTTCTCCATTCAAGAAGAACATACGTGTGAGAGGTATCTGTGTTCTTTACAATGTCCAGAATTAACCCCCGATGGTCTGGTGTCAGCGCGGCCACGGCCTGGCGAATCTGATCTTCGGCCCAAGTGTCTGCGGGAATATCCATGACTATACAACATTCTAACTGACTACTGTGCTCCTCACACCACTCGGCAACAGTGTCTGGATCCATATTTAACCCTTTAGATGCGGTTTTTCCAGAGACTGGATCCCGGAAACGAGCCCCCACATGTAGCGCTCACTCCCGGAGGAGCCGCTGAAAATTGAACCACGGGTCAGTCTCCCCGCACTAAGGAATAAATATACTCCAACACCGTTGTGAGTTTTATAATTTAAATAGTTTACTAAAATAATAAGCAGATGTTGAGACACGGTATTCACAGATATATTACAGTACTTTCGTATCGCGGTAAAAACGCGTAGCGGGAAAGAAACGAAACACGAGGCTTCGTATTTCGGAAAAATAATATATTCGCAACCGAACAGAAATAGAAATGCAATTGCACGAATATTCGGAAAAGGGACACGTAGCAGAACCCAAGAATACAATCTCTTCGTATTACGATAAACGGGCAGCGGAAAAGAGAAAAATATATTCGGAACGTATCTTTAACCCCTGTTCCGATTCATAACAAAAATGAGTCCTGCACAGGTTAAGTCCCGGAATGTAAAAGGTGTGTATGTGTGTGTATGGTACCCGGGTACTATTCAACTGGCCAGTGAATTTACTTAAAGAAGGTCTTCGACTAGTCAAGTTGGGGCCCTGTGGACTTTAAAGAGAAAACAGCAGCGTGTTCTTTAATCACAAACAGCATTGGAGGCCTCTCACCCATCCGACGATTGCTTTAGGCTCCGCTGACCCAGGACGTCTCTCCGCTCGATTTTGACTGGGGATACTAGCGACCGGATCCGTTGGCTGACTTTCCGCAGCTTGTCCACGACTTGTCCAGCTCACCGCCTGCTCTCCGTACCCGATCAACGTCGCGGCAACTCCTTACTCGAGGTCTTCGGTTTCTTTAATCTGCAGCAATCTCTGGAACTTGGAGGTCTCCTTCTCCTCAGGCTGAATGACCCAACAAGGAACTGACAAGGTCTCCCTCGGGCTCTGGCCTAGGCCCTCTCGCGATGTCTTCACTGCGTCTCCTTTCTCCCGTTCCCTGGCGCGCTCTGGCGCGTTCTCCACGAGGTGGAGGATGTAAGCGTCCAGTCCCCACCCACTTCCTGTCTCCTTGCAAAGCATGCCGGGAAATGTAGTCCCAATGTCCAGTGTCTCTAATCGCGATTGTCTCCATCTTGTGGCCAAAAATAGGTACTGCAACAGCAAGATTTTAACACAGCGCTACACGGGGAATTAGCGGATCCTGAGCTCTATATACAGTTGTGTTCAAAATTATTCAACCCCCACTGAAATTGAGTGTTTTGGCCAGTTTGACATTGATTTTGATCATTCAGTCATCTTGCTTACAATTAAATCAAAGAGGCACGTGTAGGTCAGACAAATATAACATAACATTTATAATGAAATAACCACAAATGTCTTTTCTGTGCTCACATCATTATCAGTTTTATTCAACCCCCAAGTGACATTCAATCTTAGTACTTAGTACAACATCCTTTTAGTTATAACAGCTTTTAAACGTGAAGCATAGCTTGACACAAGTGTCTTGCAGCGATCTACGGGTATCTTCGCCCATTCGTCATGGGCAAAAGCCTCCAGTTCAGTCACACTCTTAGGCTTGCGCACTGCAACTGCTTTCTTTAAGTCCCACCAGAGGTTCTCAATCGGATTTAAGTCAGGTGACTGCGATGGCCACTCCAAAATGTTCCAGCCTTTAATCTGCAACCATGCTCTAGTGGACTTGGAGGTGTGCTTGGGATCATTGTCCTGTTGAAAGGTCCAACGTCTCCCAAGCCTCAGGTTTGTGATGGACTGCATCACATTGTCATCCAATATCTCCTGGTACTGAAGAGAATTCATGGTACCTTGCACACGCTGAAGCTTCCCTGTACCTGCAGAAGCAAAACAGCCCCAAAGCATGATTGACCCCCGCCATGCTTCACAGTAGGCAAGGTGTTCTTTTCTTCATAGGTCTTGTTCTTCCTCCTCCAAACATAGCGTTGATCCATGGGCCCAAACAGTTCTAATTTTGTTTCATCAGTCCACAGAACACTATCCCAAAACTTCTGTGGTTTGTCCACATGACTTTTGGCATACTGCAGTCGACTCTTCTTATTCTTTGGAGACAGCAAGGGGGTGCGCCTGGGAGTTCTGGCATGGAGGCCTTCATTACACAGTGTGCGCCGTATGTCTGAGCTGAAACTTCAGTACCCACATCTGACAAATCTTTTCTCCGTTCCTCAGCAGTCACACGGGGACTTTTCTCCACTCTACGCTTCAGGTAGCGCACAGCAGTCGAAGTCAGCATCTTCTTTCTGCCATGACCAGGTAGCGTTTCAACAGTGCCCTTTGCCTTGAATTTGCGAATGATGCTTCCTATGGTCTCTTGGTATGTTTAACATCTTTGCAATCTTCTTATAGCCATTGCCCTTCCTGTGAAGAGTAATCACCTCTTCTCTTGTCTTCCTGGACCATTCTCTTGACTTCACCATGTTTGTAACCACACCAGTAAATGTCTAGAAGGAGCTGAGTATCACAGTCATTTTAAAGCTGCCTAATTGGTGCTTATTATGCTTTATTGCTGCTCCGTGACATCCACAGGTGTTTTCAATACCTGATTGAAAACACTTGAATGAACCTCTGTTCTTCAGAGTGGTAGTCTTTAAGGGGTTGAATAATTGTGTCAATGAAGAATTCACAAAAGAAACATTTACTACTGTATTACAAAACCAATTGATGTCATTTTAGTTGCATATGGTTCTTTAAAAAGTCCTTGTAGGATTTCATTCTGAATACAATTACAAATGTACACTAAATTCCCTAAAACCCTTTACAGCATTGGGGGTTGAATAATTTTGAACACAACTGTATGAGTATACGGGGAATTAGAGGATCCTGAGCTCTATATATGAGTATACGGGGAATTAGCGGATCCTGAGCTCTATATATGAGTATACGGGGAATTAGCGGATCCTGAGCTCTATATATGAGTATACGGGGAATTAGAGGATCCTGAGCTCTATATATGAGTATACGGGGAATTAGAGGATTCTGAGCTCTATATATGAGTATACGGGAATTAGCGGATCCTGAGCTCTATATATGAGTATACGGGGAATTAGCGGATCCTGAGCTCTATATATGAGTATACGGGGAATTAGCGGATCCTGAGCTCTATATATGAGTATACGGGGAATTAGCGGATCCTGAGCTCTATATATGAGTATACGGGGAATTAGAGGATCCTGAGCTCTATATATGAGTATACGGGGAATTAGCGGATCCTGAGCTCTATATATGAGTATACGGGGAATTAGAGGATCCTGAGCTCTATATATGAGTATACGGGAATTAGAGGATCCTGAGCTCTATATATGAGTATACGGGAATTAGCGGATCCTGAGCTCTATATATGAGTATACGGGGAAATAGCGGATCCTGAGCTCTATATATGAGTATACGGGGAATTAGCGGATCCTGAGCTCTATATATGAGTATACGGGGAATTAGTGGATCCTGAGTTGTATATATGAGTATACGGGGAATTAGAGGATCCTGAGCTCTATATATGACTATATGGGGAATTAGCGGATCCTGAGCTCTATATATGACTATACGGGGAATTAGAGGATCCTGAGCTCTATATATGAGTATACGGGGAATTAGTGGATCCTGAGCTCTATATATGACTATACGGGGAATTAGCGGATCCTGAGCTCTATATATGACTATACGGGGAATTAGCGGATCCTGAGCTCTATATATGAGTATACGGGGAATTAGTGGATCCTGAGTTGTATATATGAGTATACGGGGAATTAGCGGATCATGAGCTCTATATATGACTATACGGGGAATTAGCGGATCCTGAGCTCTATATATGACTATACGGGGAATTAGAGGATCCTGAGCTCTATATATGAGTATACGGGGAATTAGAGGATCCTGAGCTCTATATATGAGTATATGGGGAATTAGCGGATCCTGAGCTCTATATATGAGTATACGGGAATTAGAGGATCCTGAGCTCTATATAGGAGTACACGGGGAATTAGCGGATCCTGAGCTCTATATATGAGTAAACGGGGAATTAGCGGATCCTGAGCTCTATATATGAGTATACGGGGAATTAGCAAATCCTGAGCTCTATATATGAGTATACGGGGAATTAGAGGATCCTGAGCTCTATATATGAGTATACGGGGAATTAGCGGATCCTGAGCTCTATATATGAGTATACGGGGAATTAGCGGAGGTTCATTATTATATTTATTCCTAATTGTGGATGCCATTAGTTTGACATATGAAACGTAAGGGCTTTCTAGGGGATGAATATTCCACCTAGATTGGCTAAGGGGAGACATGTGATGTGCGTACCAATATGCGTCTTGAAAATTTAATTTGCTTAGACGCACCTGAACTAAGTTAATCACGCTAATCAGATCTTAATTCTGGGGGATTTGTTTTTCCATATATATCCAGACGAATGGAGGGGACACCACCACGCTCCTGACGAAGCCACAAGATTTCGGTGGCGAAATGTACGTTGAGCGCAGTACAACACTGATGGGTTTCTACCCTTTTTAACTGCTCTTTCACCAACTTTTTTCAATAGATTTTTCAAATCATTATGGACTGGTCTATATAGCCCTTTCTTCTAGATGTCTATTCCGTCTAGCCTCATATTGGCGTTGTTACTTCATTACCCTCTCTTCGGCTTTAGGCCGAATAGAGAACTCGCTCTAATATTATAGCAAGTATTATTCTAGCAGTCTATATGCTCTTTCAACAAATTCTCCACCTGGTGTGTGGCTGTTACTAATCCTTTTTATGACAATCTGCCGTATAAAAGCAATACTGGGCATCTGTGCATAAGGTCAAATTGAATATCTTCTATCTATATGTATGATCTTAATCAAGTTATATTATCATAGACGCAACAGTCATAATCACTAGTGTCAAATATATTGGAGCCTGCCGAATAGAATCAATACTGGATATCTATGCATAAGGCTAAGCTGAATACTAATTATTAATGTCAAATATATTGGAGCCTGCCGAATAGAATCAATACTGGATATCTATGCATAAGGCTAAGTTGAATACTAATTATTAATGTCAAATATATTGGAGCCTGCCGAATAGAATCAATACTGGATATCTATGCATAAGGCTAAGTTGAATACTAATTATTAGGCTTGTGCACCGATTTTTTTTTCGGTTCGATTCGATTTTTCGGATGTTTAAACTTTTCGATTCGGCTCGTTTTGACCGATTTCTGTTTCGATTCAGTTCGGCTCGACTCGTTTTTCGGGTACATTTTTTTTTCGGAATATCGACCATTTTTCGGATTTTCGTGTCACTTTGCTCGTTTTTTGTATCGACTTTTCGTAAGTTCGGAAATTTTCGTTTTTTCCGAACATCTGTTCTCCACGTTTCAAAGCAATAAATTTCGATTTGACACATTTCAAGTCCATTCGAAAATATTTCGTTTCGGCTCGGAAAACTTTTCGGATCTGCCGTTTTCAGATCTAAACATTTTCGGAAAATCGGCCGCATCCGAAAACACGAATCGGGAAATTTCGTGAAAATTCCGAAATTCCGAAACCCGAAACGCACATCCCTAATAATTATTAATGTCAAATATATTGGAGCCTGCCGAACAAAATCAATACTTGTTATCTGTGTATATGGCTAAGCTGAATACTAATTATCAGTGTCAACTATATTGGAGCCTGCCGAACAGAATTAATGCTGAATATCTGTGCATATGGCTAAGCTGAATATTCTTTGTGCGATCGTCATTTAGTCGCAACACTATAGATGCTTTATGGTAAAAAAAATTGGAATTAATAGTGTTATGTATAAGGGAGTTTACCTCATAATTAAAAAACTGGGCATTCGAGTATACGCCTAAAATTCAACACCTTCATCTATAAGTGTGATCAGAATTTAATTGTACCATTTAGTGGCTCCATGATATACAATTTGCAATTACTAGTGCTAAATGTATTAGATTAATCAACCATAAAATGCGATTTCTCTTCTTAGCATCAATTACTTTGGTCTGTTACGAATAAATCACTTGCTATATGTAGCAGCAACCATCAACTATATATTTGGTATTCTACTGATAGTAGATACCAACAATCTAAACAGATTTTCACAGACTAGCTAATTGTTACCACTATAGATAAATTGGATATGTTTTTTGTAGATATAAGGCTGCTAATGTTATATCACTATAGAGGCTTCTCCGATACTTGACACTCAATACCATAGCGCTGACATCATTGACTTGAATAAACCTCCAATGAACCACTTTATTACCAGCAATATTTATCAACTACTATTCATTTATGTTTACTGTGATACCTTACATCGAAAATTGTATTTGGTTTATATTCAACCAACGGCGTCGCAATTCCAATAACCTGTCTAACTATATGTGGATCTAAAGGTCAATCTATATCTCATTAGTCAACCATTGAATTGATATCTAATTATCTAGTCCACATATTATCCCTATATTAGTGCTGTGCTTTATGGGTTCGTATTAAAAATTTCTTTCATCGAGTAACAACTATCCCCGTTCAACACGCTGATGTGGGCTCATTGCAATAATGTCGAAATTAATACGTTGCAGATATTTATCTGCCTGTTAGCCTAACCAATTCCGGTTGGGGACCACCCAATCAACAATTCAACCCCTTACCCTCAACTTCTTTAACTATTCAAGTATTTTCAGGTGTAGGGATATATTAATTGGTTTTCCCTTTATTAGCGCAGCTTCTAACTATACACCTAATTAACATTCATTGTAACAACGTCGAAATGAATACGTTTCAGACATTAATCTGCCGACCAGCCTAATTAATTCTGGTTGGGGACTATTCGACCAACAAAACAACCCCTTATACTGAATTTACACAACAATAGTATTCTCATCAACCATATTCAGGACATTGTACTAATGAGGTTACACCTATTGACAATACGGAATTACTTACTATTTGGGGTTTTTCAACTATTTACTATTTGCATTTATATAATATGTTTAGAATATTTCAGTCCTTAGTGACATTACCATTGCTCGTTCATAATAATATTGTGTCACTATATCTTGGTCTATTACTATTTATATGTTGTTTTATCGGCATTGTCCACTAATAAAATTTAATCGAATTACTCTACAACCCCAACCTTCCAGGGCTCTATGATAGTGGTTGTCCACTTATCAATTGAACCTGTTCTATACAATATAGGGGAATTAGTGGATCCTGAGCTCTATATATGAGTATACGGGGAATTAGAAGATCCTGAGCTCTATATATGAGTATACGGGGAATTAGAGGATCCTGAGCTGTATATATGAGTATACGGGGAATTAGAGGATCCTGAGCTCTATATATGAGTATACAGGGAATTAGTGGATACTGAGCTGTATATATGAGTATACGGGGAATTAGAGGATCCTGAGCCTATATATGAGTATACGGGGAATTAGAGGATCCTGAGCTCTATATATGAGTATACAGGGAATTAGTGGATACTGAGCTGTATATATGAGTATACGGGGAATTAGAGGATCCTGAGCTCTATATATGAGTATACGGGGAATTAGAGGATCCTGAACTCTATATATGAGTATACGGGGAATTAGAGGATCCTGAGCTCTATATATGAGTACACGGGGAATTAGCGGATCCTGAGCTCTATATATGAGTATACGGGGAATTAGAGGATCCTGAACTCTATATATGAGTATACGGGGAATTAGCGGATCCTGAGCTCTATGTATGAGTATACGGGGAATTAGAGGATCCTGAACTCTATATATGAGTATACGGGGAATTAGCAGATCCTGAGCTCTATATATGAGTATACGGGGAATTAGAGGATCCTGAGCTCTATATATGAGTATACGGGTAATTAGTGGATCCTGAGCTCTATATATGAGTATACGGGGAATTAGCGGATCCTGAGCTCTATATATGAGTATACGGGGAATTAGCGGATCCTGAGCTCTATATATGAGTATACGGGGAATTAGCGGATCCTGAGCTCTATATATGAGTATACGGGGAATTAGAGGATCCTGAGCTCTATATATGAGTATACGGGGAATTAGCGGATCCTGAGCTCTATATATGAGTATACGGGGAATTAGAGGATCCTGAGCTCTATATATGAGTATACGGGAATTAGAGGATCCTGAGCTCTATATATGAGTATACGGGAATTAGCGGATCCTGAGCTCTATATATGAGTATACGGGAATTAGCGGATCCTGAGCTCTATATATGAGTATACGGGGAATTAGCGGATCCTGAGCTCTATATATGAGTATACGGGGAATTAGTGGATCCTGAGTTGTATATATGAGTATACGGGGAATTAGAGGATCCTGAGCTCTATATATGACTATATGGGGAATTAGCGGATCCTGAGCTCTATATATGACTATACGGGGAATTAGAGGATCCTGAGCTCTATATATGAGTATACGGGGAATTAGTGGATCCTGAGCTCTATATATGACTATACGGGGAATTAGCGGATCCTGAGCTCTATATATGACTATACGGGGAATTAGCGGATCCTGAGCTCTATATATGAGTATACGGGGAATTAGTGGATCCTGAGTTGTATATATGAGTATACGGGGAATTAGCGGATCATGAGCTCTATATATGACTATACGGGGAATTAGCGGATCCTGAGCTCTATATATGACTATACGGGGAATTAGAGGATCCTGAGCTCTATATATGAGTATACGGGGAATTAGAGGATCCTGAGCTCTATATATGAGTATATGGGGAATTAGCGGATCCTGAGCTCTATATATGAGTATACGGGAATTAGAGGATCCTGAGCTCTATATAGGAGTACACGGGGAATTAGCGGATCCTGAGCTCTATATATGAGTAAACGGGGAATTAGCGGATCCTGAGCTCTATATATGAGTATACGGGGAATTAGCAAATCCTGAGCTCTATATATGAGTATACGGGGAATTAGAGGATCCTGAGCTCTATATATGAGTATACGGGGAATTAGCGGATCCTGAGCTCTATATATGAGTATACGGGGAATTAGCGGAGGTTCATTATTATATTTATTCCTAATTGTGGATGCCATTAGTTTGACATATGAAACGTAAGGGCTTTCTAGGGGATGAATATTCCACCTAGATTGGCTAAGGGGAGACATGTGATGTGCGTACCAATATGCGTCTTGAAAATTTAATTTGCTTAGACGCACCTGAACTAAGTTAATCACGCTAATCAGATCTTAATTCTGGGGGATTTGTTTTTCCATATATATCCAGACGAATGGAGGGGACACCACCACGCTCCTGACGAAGCCACAAGATTTCGGTGGCGAAATGTACGTTGAGCGCAGTACAACACTGATGGGTTTCTACCCTTTTTAACTGCTCTTTCACCAACTTTTTTCAATAGATTTTTCAAATCATTATGGACTGGTCTATATAGCCCTTTCTTCTAGATGTCTATTCCGTCTAGCCTCATATTGGCGTTGTTACTTCATTACCCTCTCTTCGGCTTTAGGCCGAATAGAGAACTCGCTCTAATATTATAGCAAGTATTATTCTAGCAGTCTATATGCTCTTTCAACAAATTCTCCACCTGGTGTGTGGCTGTTACTAATCCTTTTTATGACAATCTGCCGTATAAAAGCAATACTGGGCATCTGTGCATAAGGTCAAATTGAATATCTTCTATCTATATGTATGATCTTAATCAAGTTATATTATCATAGACGCAACAGTCATAATCACTAGTGTCAAATATATTGGAGCCTGCCGAATAGAATCAATACTGGATATCTATGCATAAGGCTAAGTTGAATACTAATTATTAATGTCAAATATATTGGAGCCTGCCGAATAGAATCAATACTGGATATCTATGCATAAGGCTAAGTTGAATACTAATTATTAGGCTTGTGCACCGATTTTTTTTTCGGTTCGATTCGATTTTTCGGATGTTTAAACTTTTCGATTCGGCTCGTTTTGACCGATTTCTGTTTCGATTCAGTTCGGCTCGACTCGTTTTTCGGGTACATTTTTTTTTCGGAATATCGACCATTTTTCGGATTTTCGTGTCACTTTGCTCGTTTTTTGTATCGACTTTTCGTAAGTTCGGAAATTTTCGTTTTTTCCGAACATCTGTTCTCCACGTTTCAAAGCAATAAATTTCGATTTGACACATTTCAAGTCCATTCGAAAATATTTCGTTTCGGCTCGGAAAACTTTTCGGATCTGCCGTTTTCAGATCTAAACATTTTCGGAAAATCGGCCGCATCCGAAAACACGAATCGGGAAATTTCGTGAAAATTCCGAAATTCCGAAACCCGAAACGCACATCCCTAATAATTATTAATGTCAAATATATTGGAGCCTGCCGAACAAAATCAATACTTGTTATCTGTGTATATGGCTAAGCTGAATACTAATTATCAGTGTCAACTATATTGGAGCCTGCCGAACAGAATTAATGCTGAATATCTGTGCATATGGCTAAGCTGAATATTCTTTGTGCGATCGTCATTTAGTCGCAACACTATAGATGCTTTATGGTAAAAAAAATTGGAATTAATAGTGTTATGTATAAGGGAG
>RXON01002774.1:0-17097 GCA_009667805.1 Leptobrachium leishanense | reverse complement strand
TGTTTTGTGAGCTGGCCTTGCTTTATCTGTGGTCTGTTTGCATTGACTCGGGCATGGACACAAAATTTCCACAATCCACTCCAGACTCATCACTGGGTACTTGATGAATGTCAGCCTCTCTGTAAGAACGATGATGATGATGATACCAACATAGCAAGTGAAAAAGTGGGATCAGGCTGAGAAGGGGCACTTATACAGTATAATTCATCTTGCATTCATCAAACACAAAACTGCATCGAGAGACAAACACAAACATGTTAATATTACAATAAGAAACATAGATAATGTATGTTAATATTTTCCCAAGGAAGCCAATGGTTCACTTAGAATATCAAAACCCAAAGGTCATGGACCTCATACAGCCTTATTTTTGTATATCACCCATATGGTCATAATAAATCTGCCTCAGATCATTAGAGAAACAGTATATACACAACACTGGCCCAAAGATCAGACATCGTGATGGCATGTACTGGCCCGCGGGAATACTGGGAGAGTACCAGTGGGCCAATGGCTCAATGGGCTAGTGTGAATGCTGAGTCTCTGTGCGGAAGATGTGTGGGGGACATCATGGGGATTCCCCGCAGCATGTGGATAACATCCCCACATGTCATGGGTTCCTTTACAGCCTTGGGGGAGACCACTGAGGATCTGGCAGAATCCTGGAAGTCAGACCACACATTGGGACCTCCCCCACCCACTGTTATAATCGCGCATGCATGTGTTGAATCAGAAAGGGACTTCCCTCCTGCCGGGTAGGGAATTGTCCTTTGGATTGTATTTCTGCCACTCTAGCAGCTGAAGGGTCATGCATAGTATCATTGGAAAGGCCAGAGCATGGTCTTTCCAATGATGCCAAACACGACCAGGATATGTTTAAAGATTTAAAAATAAATTCAATAACATTTTCATTTTTCTTTATAATGCAGCAGTATTGTACACTTTCCAATTATAAAGTGGACAATGATGCTACACTAACTTATTTTCTCATTTCCTACAATGCCAGCAAGTGTTAAGGCAATGACACAATGCATTATTACGCATTGGTTCGTTGAAAACCTAAACTGGCGATCTGCAGCAAGGGGCACAGGGGGGACTTTGCAACCCTGCTTCTCTGATCTGTACACTGCAGAAAGTCATGTGAGGTGTCATTGGAAAAGCCAGAGTCTGGCCTTTCCAACTATACCAAATATATGATGTGTAAAAATAGAAAAAAACTTTAAATGCAAATTTTACTTTTTCTCTCATTTCTAAGGCAGTGGCATTATGTACTTTTTTAATTAAGAAAACAATGCCACTGATCTAAATCGCCTTTTCATTTCTCACAATGAGACCAAATGTAGAGGTGATGGAGCAAAGTCTAGTTACATATTGGTTCATCTAAAACACAAGCCACCGCACTGCTGGGAGTTGAGCGGGGTTCGACCTCTGTATTTCCATTCTTTACACCCCACAAAGCCATATTAGGTGTCATTTGACAGGTTAGATTCTGGCCATTCTAATGATACCAAACATGACAATGTAAAATGCCAGGGGAAAAAAACTACATAAAAATATATATTTTTACCTTTTTAATTATTTATTGTGCGTGTTTGTGTTAAATTAAAGTGGGACAGTCTGGATGAAGTCCAGGGCTGATTTTTTTTGTCTCATTCCAGCCCTGGCCCCAGACAATATATTAACCAGGGGCGGATCCAGGGGGGGGAATGGGGCAATTGCGGACCGACCGAGCCGAGTGACCCACAGGCGTCTGTCTATCATCATGCCCAAGAAGGCCCCCGGCCCAACTTTGGAAGCCCCGCCCCCAACTCAGTCTCAAGCAGTTGAAGCAGAGGCCTCAAGGTACCTCCCTGGCCCTGGGTCACGTGTGGTACCTGGGGAAGGGTGGGGGGGGGCAGATTGTAAACTCCTGTGAGCCTGACCCTCTGCTCATCTAGATTGTAAACTCCTGTGAGCCTGACCCTCTGCTCCACTAGATTGTAAACTCCTGTGAGCCTGACCCTCTGCTCCACTAGATTGTAAGCTCCTGTGAGCCTGACCCTCTGCTCCACTAGATTGTAAACTCCTGTGAGCCTGACCCTCTGCTCCACTAGATTGTAAGCTTCTGTGAGCCTGAGCCTCTGCTCATCTAGATTGTAAGCTCCTGTGAGCCTGACCCTCTGCTCATCTAGATTGTAAACTCCTGTGAGCCTGACCCTCTGCTCCACTAGATTGTAAGCTCCTGTGAGCTTGACCCTCTGCTCCACTAGATTGTAAACTCCTGTGAGCCTGACCCTCTGCTCCACTAGATTGTAAGCTCCTGTGAGCCTGACCCTCTGCTCTACTAGATTGTAAACTCCTGTGAGCCTGACCCTCTGCTCCACTAGATTGTAAGCTCCTGTGAGCCTGACCCTCTGCTCCACTAGATTGTAAACTCCTGTGAGCCTGACCCTCTGCTCCACTAGATTGTAAACTCCTGTGAGCCTGACCCTCTGCTCATCTAGATTGTAAGCTCCTGTGAGCCAGACCCTCTGCTCCACTAGATTGTAAGCTCCTGTGAGCCTGACCCTCTGCTCCACTAGATTGTAAACTCCTGTGAGCCTGACCCTCTGCTCCACTAGATTGTAAGCTCCTGTGAGCCAGACCCTCTGCTCCTCTAGATTGTAAACTCCTGTGAGCCGGACCCTCTGCTCCTCTAGATTGTAAGCTCCTGTGAGCCGGACCCTCTGCTCCTCTAGATTGTAAGCTCCTGTGAGCCTGACCCTCTGCTCCACTAGATTGTAAGCTCCTGTGAGCCGACCCTCTGTTCCTCTAGATTGTAAACTCCTGTGAGCCGGACCCTCTGCTCCTCTAGATTGTAAGCTCCTGTGAGCCTGACCCTCTGCTCCACTAGATTGTAAACTCCTGTGAGCCTGACCCTCTGCTCCTCTAGATTGTAAACTCCTGTGAGCCGGACCCTCTGCTCCTCTAGATTGTAAGCTCCTGTGAGCCTGACCCTCTGCTCCACTAGATTGTAAACTCCTGTGAGCCTGACCCTCTGCTCCACTAGATTGTAAGCTCCTGTGAGCCTGACCCTCTGCTCCTCTAGATTGTAAGCTCCTGTGAGCCGGACCCTCTGCTCCTCTAGATTGTAAACTCCTGTGAGCCGGACCCTCTGCTCCTCTAGATTGTAAGCTCCTGTGAGCCAGACCCTCTGCTCCTCTAGATTGTAAGCTCCTGTGAGGCGGACCCTCTGCTCCTCTAGATTGTAAGAACCTGTGAGCCGGCCCCTCTGCTCCTCTAGATTGTAAACTCCTGTGAGCCGGACCCTCTGCTCCTCTAGATTGTAAACTCCTGTGAGCCGGACCCTCTGGTCCACTAGATTGTAAGCTCCTGTGAGCCTGGCCCTGTGTTCCTCTAGATTGTAAATTCTCGTGAGTCGGGCCCTCTGCTAAAACACCTTATTTTCTGTCAGTGCCCCTCCCGAGACTAGTCTCTGGATCCGCCCCTGATATTAACAGCTGGATATGTGTTACATAGTTACATAGTTATATAGGCTGAAAAAGACATGCGTCCATCTCCCACATAACCTACTGCTGTTGATCCAAAAGAAGGCAAAAAACCCAGTCTGAAATGCTTGCCAATATGCAACATACTGGGAAAAAATTCCTTCTTGACCCCAGAATGACAGTCAGATTTCTCCTTGGATCAAGAAGCTTTTACCCACATATTAAATATTATAACCCTTAATATTCTGTGTCTGCAGGAAGTCATCCAGTCGTTTTTTAAAAGTCTGTACAGACTCTGACCCAACCACCTCAACAGGCAGAGAATTCCACAGCTTTATTGTTCTCACCGTAAAATAACCCTTCCTATGCTTTAAGCTAAATTTTCTTTCTTCCAGTCTAAATGGATGACCCCTTGTCCTATGTATAGTCCTGTTAATGAATAGGTTATCAGACAATGGTTGATAATGGCCCGTATATATTTATATAATGTTATCAGATCCCCTCTAAGGCGCCGTTTCTCTAAACTAAACAGGTTTAAGCTTGTTAGTCTTGCCTCATAACTTAACCCTTCCATTCCCCTTATTAATTTAGTTGCCCGTCTCTGCACTTTTTCTAGCACTAGAATATATATTTTTTTAAGACCGGTGCCCAAAATTGCACGGCATATTCAAGGTGCGGCCTGACCATTGATTTATACAGAGGCAAAATTATGTTTTCATCCCGTGAGTGAACTCCCCTTTTAATGCATGCCAATACTTTGCTGGCCTTGGCGGCTGCTGTTTGACATTGCGCATTGTTACTTAGTTTGAAGTCTATGATTGTTCCCAAATCCTTCTCCTGCTTGGATTTCCCTAACTCCGTACCATTTAGGGTATAAATTACTTGTGTGTTCTTCACTCCAAAGTGCATAACTTTGCATTTATCTAGATTATAATTCATCTGCCATTTAAGTGCCCAGTCCCCCAATCTATCTAAATCCCTCTGCAGCGAAGTAACATCCTGCTCACATTGTATTACTTTTCCTAGTTTTTGTGTCATCTGCAAACACTGATACATGACTTTCAATGCCTATCTCAAGGTCATTTATAAATAAATTGAATAGTATTGGTCCTATAACAGACCCCTGAGGGTCACCGCTTACCACTGGTGTCCATCTTGAAAATGTACCATTTATGACCACTCTCTGTACCCTATCTTTTAGCCAGTTTTCTATCCAAGAACAAGTATTTTCATCTAGACCAATTTTTCTTAATTTAAATAGTAACCTTTTGTGTGGAACTGTGTCGAAAGCTTTGGCAAAATCTAAGTAAATCACATCCACTGCGACCCCCTGATCTATACTTCTACTTACTTCCTCATAGAACGTAATTAGGTTAGTCTGACATGATCTGTGTTTCATGAAACCATGCTGATTTTTGCCAATAACATTATACCTCCCAATAAATTCCTGAATATTATCCCTTAGTAACCCCTCAAATACTTTCCCAGCCACAGATGTTAAGCTCACAGGTCTATAATTCCCAGGCACAAATTTTAAACCTTTCTTAAATATAGGGACCACGTCAGCTTTTCTCCAATCCTCTGGTACTATTCCTGAAAAAAAAGAATCTTGAAAGATTAAGAACAGAGGTTTACATATTTCAACACATAGCTCTCTCAGTACTCGCGGGTGAATTTTATCCGGCCCTGGGGCTTTATTCACATTCACATTGTTTAATTTCTGCAAAACCTTGTCCTGAGTCAACCAGTCACTTTGTATTAGTAAGTTTTTATTAATGAATTGCATGTCTCCTGTTATAGGTTTCTCTTTGATAAATACTGAAGAAAAATAATCATTTAAAATTTCTGCCTTATCCTGATCTTCAGGTAACAATAACCCTGAATCAGATTTTAGTGAACCTACATTTTCACTCTTGGGTTTTTTAGAATTTATGTACCTAAAGAATCTTTTAGGGTTGGTCTTGCTCTCTTTGGCTATTTCTTTTTCATTTTCTAGTTTAGCCCATCTAATCGCATTTTTACATGCTTTATTGGCTGCCCTATATGCTTTATAGGATGCCTCAGATTTATCAGATTTAAAAGCTTTAAATGCCTTCTTTTTATTTTTCATTTCCTTAGTTACCTTCCTACTAAGCCACATTGGTTTCAGTCTGTTTCTTTTATATTTATTAACCAGTGGAATATATGTGTCATGTGTCATGAAGAAACGCCAAGATGAAGCTTATCAGAATTAGATCCAGCTCTAACTTAACGCCATGTGGACTCACTAAAGGGGTTATTCAGTAAGGAGAGAACTTGCCACTGAAATGCACTGAATGGAGAATTTCATAGTGCAGTTCAGTGGCAGTTAGCCCATACGCTAAGCTGTCAATTCACCAAATACGGGTGAATTGACAGCAAAATATGGTGCATTTCACCGCAGATCGCTGCTACTCGGTGGTCTTCGATGGCAGCGAAATTGTCCCATAGAGAAGTAATGGTTGATCTATTCAGAGAATGCTGAATTGCACCGAAATGTCAGTGAAATGCCCTGATTTTCGGTGATTCAGTTTGACAGATTTAAACAGGGGAATCCCGTAGGGTCCGATGTAAAACTATATTATAGTTTTTATTTTTTTTATTAAACCATTTATTCTTTTCATTTTCAGCAAAGCATCTTTTTCATTTATTTATTTTCTGGAACACCTTTTTGTATTTTTAGACAAAGGGCGTTATTCAGAGAGCACCGAAATGTCGCAAACATTTCAGTGCGCTCTCGTTCCTTGCACTTCCAGGATATCAGGGCACCCAGTTCAGACACCCTCAGGATATCAGGGCCCCCAGATCAGACACCCTCAAGATATCAGGGCCCCCAGATCAGACACCCCCAGGCTATCATGGCCCACAGATCAGACACCCCCAGGATATCAGGGCCCCCAGATCAGACACCTCAAGGATATAAGGACCCCAAATCAGACACTCCCAGGATATCAGGGCCCCCAGATCAGACACTACCAGAATATTAGATCCCCAAGATCAGACACCTCAAGGATATCAGGGCCCCCAGATCAGACACCCCCAGGATATCAGGGCTCCCAGATCCGACACCCCCAGGATATCAGGGCCTCCATATCAGACACTCCCAGGATATCAGGGCCCACAGATCAGACGCCCTCAGGATATCAGAGCCCCCAGATCAGACACCCACAAAATATCAGGGCCCCCAGATCAGACACCCTCAGGATATTAGAGTCCCCAGATCAGACACCTCCAGGATATCAGAGCCCCCAGATCAGACACCCCCAGGATATCAGGGCCCCCAGATCAGACAGCCCCAGGATATCAGGGCCTCCATATCAAGCTTAACTTATCCTACCCAGGCATCAGACGAACGCGTCTATCCCTCGCAGACCCGGAGCAAGGGATGCACGTGGTAGCCGGCAGGCAGGCTCGCATGTGTCAGTGTCACACAGCTGCCAGGTAGCTTCCTCCAGCTCCTCTCTGGTAAAATGAAGATGGGCGGGAACTCTCTAAGCAAGAAACAGCTCCACCAACATGCCTCCGCCAACAAGGCGGCGCCTTCCCACCAAAACCCAGCCTGAGCGAATTGGAGGGAGGTGTGCACTGTGCAGCCAGGTGTAAGAGGGGGCCACCGGCCGTGCCCACAGACATCATCAGAGGTGGCCATCTTAGTTTCTCCGGCGGCAAGGCCTAGGTAGGTCGCAGTGACTCCTCCGAGTCCTGCAGCCTGTACAAAACAACACTTGCTGCCGGAGTGATTGATTAGGCGGCCGCGAGGCCTCGCAAGCGCGAGGCCTTAGGCGGCCGCCTAATTGGCGTAATTGGAGCGAAATTACATGATTTTAGCTAAACCCCCCCCAAAAAATCATTAGTGAAGCATCATTGTTCACATTATAATTGAAATGTGAACAACAGTGCTGCATTAAAAAAAAAAAGCAATTTTTTTTTAATACATTTTTTTATTATTTTTATTTTTTTGCACATTAATTTTACTTGTAACATGGTCATGTTTGGTATCATTCGAGTCCTGCGACCTATACAAAACAACACTTGCTGCCGGAGTGATTGATTAGGTGGCCGCGAGGCCTCGCAAGCGCGAGGCCTTAGTGTTACATCCTCAGACCCTGTTGTGCTCCCTGGAGGGTCTGGGCATGGTGGTGTGCCGCTGGCTGGTCGGTTGCCAGCACTTCCTGGTGGCAGATTGGCATCTGAGGGGGCGGGGCCTGGTGTAGTCACAAGGAGCCGCCGGGTTTAAAACAGGGCAAGAGGGGTTGCCTCGTTGCCCTGACGTGGAGTTTGATTCCAGCAGCGCTAAGTTTATTCCTACATTGATATCCTGTTACCGACCCATTTCTGTATGCGATTCCTTCTCCTGTTAATTGACCTGGCTTGTACTTTGACCACTCTATCTGCATGTTTGTATATCGCTGTCTGTGAGCGTTAGCAATTTAACCCTATGCTTGCCGCTGGGTTTATTGCTCGCTGTCTGTCCCATCTCGGCTTGGGGTATCGCTTGTGACCTTTCGAGGTACCGTTACCCAACGTACAGCTCACAGGGGTGTTCGGGTCATCCCTACAAGTCAGTACCTTCTGGTATTAGCTAGGTATCTACTATCTGCAATTTCAAACCAGTCCATACTGTTTCTGAATTTCTTTTGACTGCCCTGCACCTTGAATACTTCACGGACTGTCGTCCCACGTATCATGTTTCTGAGCGTGTCCTAGGTAATCTGTTGGTCTCGAAACCTTCAGAGGCTAGAGGCAATTCAGTTGGCCCTTGTGTCTCCTTGGCTATTAAGTTACAGTCTGTAGTTTATGAACCTTTTGTGTTATTCAAGCAGATACATTTGCCCTCAACGATCTCAACTCCGCTACTCGTGTGGTAGCGTTACCGCTACCGTTACACTTAGGCGGCCGCCTAATTGGCGTAATTGGAGAGCCACCGCTACTTCCCTGCACTTCGGGGAATCAATGTTCCCCACCCTGCGGTGAATTCAGCATTCATTGCAGGATCCCCAGAGTGCAGGGAAAACCTGCTGCAAACCCGCAGCACACCCACCGAAAATGTCACTGTATGGGAATAATTCCCATACGGTGACATTTCAGGGCCAGATCGTCTCTCTCTGAATAACCTCTAAAATTTTTGATTCCCAATTTTTTTTAAAAGGCTTTTTTAAAAATTCTATCAGACCTTTTTATTATTTTTTAAAGGTCTTTTTATATTAATTACACACATTTTCATGCATTTTATTGGTTTAAACACCAGTTAGAAAAATAGCAGAGTTCCGTTTTTTCTTTTCCTTCCTGCAATTCAGCGGTGTTCAGTGGTCAGTTCGGCGGTCTTTGGAGACTCCATCTTCGGTGCACTTTGGTGACCCTACCTAGAATAGTGAATTCAACGCAGGGTAGGTGAAATGGAATTGCTGAAGCGCACCGAAGTGAGCTGAACTAGAAAGCACCAAAATTTCGCTGAAGTTTCGATGCTTTCTGAATAA
This sequence comes from Leptobrachium leishanense, assembly GCA_009667805.1. Classification (NCBI taxonomy): domain Eukaryota; kingdom Metazoa; phylum Chordata; class Amphibia; order Anura; family Megophryidae; genus Leptobrachium; species Leptobrachium leishanense. Next base: position 8,135 of record RXON01002774.1, on the reverse strand, counting down.
CCTTTTAAATGTGACTTAAGCAGGACTACAATCCGATATCTGCCAAGAAACCACTTACTGGAGTACCTAAGCAATACCACTTTTGGAACCAAGAGCAACATTCACCCAGGCATAAAATAAGAGAATTTAAAAGAATTCTAAAGATTAGCATCTCTATTGTCAATGCAAATACATAAAATTAATACTTACACAAAACGTGACATCATATTTATTGTATCTTGCTTTTAGGTGTGAATTTTTAACTTCTTGTTTAATTATACATTTATAGACTATGGTTATTGCTATTACTTCTTGACATTATGAGTTGAAGGAACTATTAACTCTATAATGGATTTTGCTTTTTGCACAAGGTCTGTAACATGGAGCCCCTGTGTACCTCTTTCCCCCTACACAATAATTGTGCAATATGCAAAATCCTTGGAGGATATTACTTATTCACTACATGGATTCATTCTGCGCCCCATTCTGTCCTCTGCTGCCCTGATGTTGATGTAACTATGATTAGGTCATGTGGTTATTTTATGCACATAAAGGTATTATTTCTTAAATCCTGTTGCTTACTTAGGGTTTAGTACTCCATGCTCCTTCTCTCTTCCGCTCACCCTCCTACATTTTAAAGTGGCTTGCTCTCACAAATATTGCATTCATTCCTCAGATCTTACCACAAACAACCACTCTTCACTCTGCACTGCCCTCCCTGTCCCTGACTTACTTTTATGCTGTCCCCCTTCAGGGGTTTTTGATTTTCCGTACTCATATTAACTCCTTTACAGTCTATACAGCCTATACAGTTTCTCATGGTCTTTGTGGCCATCTACTTCATTCGCCTCCTGCTCCCTTTTTTTTTCTCATATCAATATTCCTTTATGACCTTTAGTTTGGAAGTGCATGGGTCACTTGCAGGGCACTTGGACAAGTGCTGCCAGATTGTCCCAAGGACAGGGATACTTGTTCCCTTTGTACTGATATGCCTTTTGTCTCTATCTTCTTATTTGTAAAGCGCAGCAGAATATATTTGTGTTACATAAATACTCATAATGTAATGTATTTTTGGGAAGCTGCAATCTCAGCAATAATTCTGCTTCTTGCAAATATTCAGAAACAGGGTTTAAACATCTTCTGTATATTTTCATGTTTAATAGATGCCTCAATTTTAATCTCCTCCTCATAATTTTATTGAAGGTGAATTTATTTATTTATTCATTTATAAAGTATTTTACCAGGAAGGATACCTTGAGATTTCTCTAGTTTTCAAGTATGTCCGGGGAATTAAACAAATGAAGTTCGGAAATTGAGTATATTTTATGTTATGTTGATTTTTTTATACGCTAATCCTTATTTATTTGCAAAGTATTTTTGGCCGGGTGCACACAAACGCACCTAGTGTGCCCATGCGCAAGCACTTACCGGTGCCCGTCACAGCCATGTGATGCTGCGACGGTGCCGGTCACACACTTGTCGTGTGCACGAAGTTCTAGCGCAGCAGGCGTCCACCTAGAAAGCTTCCCCGTCGATGCGCTAGGATACGCGTCTACGGGCAGCAACAGGCACCATAGGAGGATTGTGCTTTGCAGCGCTGAGGGGGGGGGGAGGTGGGCGTCGAGTGGAGAGGAACGTCTCACGGACGTTCCTTCCACTCTGAGTGCGCTTTGTGTGCACCTGGCCTTACCAGGAGGGATTGAGATTTCTCTCCTTTTCAAGTATGTCCTGGGTTCAAGAACATTGAAATTTTACAGTCTTTACAGAAATACAAAGTATAGTATTTTCTGGTGTATAAGACTACTTTTTATACTTAAAAACATCCCCCAAAAATTGGGGGTCGTCTTGTACACGGGATATACATTACAATATGACGAGTATAGCCCAAAATCTATTTTTTAACTGGAAAATTAGGGGGTCGTCTTATACACCCGGTCGTCTTACACTCCAGAAAACACGGTAATAAATGCAAGATATTAAAAACAAAACACAGATATACAGATTAACACAGAAAATAAATATGTAGGAAATAGTCATTATGTTACATGTTTACAGGTGCATTCCGTATTTAGGTATGTTAATGGGAGCTCTTGAGTGACTTAAGACTGGGGGAAGATTTGATGGCGTCTGGGAGGCTATTCCATAATTATGGTGCTCTGTAGGAAAATGAGGATCGAGACACTTTCTTTTTGTATCGTGGTTTTGCTTGAATAGTCAACAAAAAGTTACATGGTTTAACTAACATGGGAAGTCATATAACTGTTGTGTTTTGTTTAACCATATGTTGTCTAATTATATAGGACTTAATTTAATTCCATCGGCTGTTTGTTCCCAAAAACCTTGGCTGATTCATTGAAAAAATATTTGGCTAGAGTATATATTCGAAAAATGTCACTGGTCTGAAACAAAAGCAGGCTGGTCGAACGGCTGAAAAAAATTATTTCCGGCCAGCATCATACAGATTTGTGCCTTTAGCCGATGCAAGATGTGCTATGCCCTCCTGCAGCAACTGGGCTTTAAAGCCGCGTGACGGCAAAGCACGTCCCATGTGTTTAATCCCACCTCCCGCCGATACTCACCTCTCTTTCCGGGGTCCCACACAGACTAACTTCCTTGACGTCAGATCTGCGTGTTTATACCCCTCCCGGCGCACTGACGTCATTGCAACGGGCGAGATGACGTCAGTTTCAGGTGCCCACGCCAGAGCAGGGGGTGTGTCTGAAGGGGAGACACCCCCCCTCTATCTTCACATCGCCAGGGGGGTAGAGCGTCACAGTCTGACCTTTCCAACAATTCCTTTCTTTAACCCCTGAGGCACCAGGCAGCGATACAGTACCAATCGGCACCGGATCGCGGCCAATTTTCAGTGGGGGCTGCCATCTTAGATGTCAACCTCACCTCCAGGTTCCACTCATCAACTGACGTTATCGCGCGTGGCCGAGTAACCTCTAGCTGCCCAGGGATTTCCTAAGGAAATCCTATGGTGGAGATAGGGGGGTCCTTTGAACCCATGTTTCTCCCAATCAGTGGCAGCTAGAGGGTCATGAGCATGGCCTTTCTGATAATACCAAACATGACCAGGTTACGTGTAAACAAAAAGAAAATAATAATAATAAATAAAAATAAAAAATAAATAAAAATATGTAGGGCCCTATTACAATCTTCGCGTTAAAATGCTCGCACATCGCATGATTTTTTGTGCCAAGCATTAAACGTTAACGCACGTAAATCACGCTGGTATTACAATCCTTGCGCATTTTTTCATCCGTCGAGCAATAACGTGCCTAAAATGGATGCGCACAAACACTCGCGCAGCAACATTGCGCACAGAAATCAGTGTGCGGACTGTTTTTTTCACACGATTCAGCCAATCAGAATTAAGAAACCACAATTATCTCCCGTTAAGTTTTTGCGCCTGTCAAAGTCAATCTGCGCATATATGCTGCATCAATAAAAAATGCACACACGACTTCTCAAATTTATTGGTTTGGTATGAGTAGAATGTGTAACTATACTTTGCTGAGTATTTTTTTTTTGAGCCGGTGTATTTGGTTTTGGCCCGGTTGATAGAATTTGCCATTAACACCAGCTTTTAGGAGTTGCTAAAATTATGCGCAAAGGCTGTGCGTTACAAACTGCGCATAGATTGTAATACCACTCGCGCACCAGGGCACAAACGCATTTGCGCTCACAATGTTAAGTATAGGGCGCGCAATGTACGGTAAGCTCGTGCAGCATTGGCGCAGGTTCACCCACTGTTGACGTATACGCGCATTTGTTCTGCTGAGATTGTAATACGACATTCAGCGCAAAGGGTTTTACCCCTCGCGTTAATGCGTTTTTGCGCACGTGCAAATGTTTGGAGATTGTAATAGGGCCCGTTTTTTTTAAAATTTATTAATGCAGCATGTAACAGAGTGCCAGTAGAACCTGCCAGGGTGGCAGGAAAAGTGATAGATGGCAGATACATTCCTCTACGAATGCTTAGATTCATCATCTAAGGTACTGCTAGTATAGATTTGCAGGTAAAGACCAATAGCTCTTTAACTTGTATGGGTAAAACAGATTCTGGAGCTGGTGTTACCAGGAGTTTAATTAGCTCTGGGTGGGACAGGGATTCATTAATGGGCAGCTGCACCTAGCAGTGTGTGTCTCAGTGCATGGAGAGACGATGTGCTGAATGCAGCAACTCCTGTGTTAGGAGAATAAGAAAACCTGTCTGTGAGACAGGGTTCTATGGATGAACTATAAGCTGTTCCCTTGGAGGAAACCAACCAAGCTCGGAGGACTGTCAATCATTAACCAGTAAGGCTCAGTGGAGCGGACTTTTATTTGTTCCTATCAATTGATTTTGGCTGGATGCCTGCAACCTTTTTGTTTCTTTTTTTTTTAATGATGGCTGTCTGCAAATTAAAGCTGGCATTTTTGTTGAAGCGACCGCGAGTTTGCCTCTATATTGAGACTGATCCCCTACAATTGGTGGAGGATGTAGACAAAGTTCCAGAGACTGCAAAAGCAGTCTTAAAAGGACAGTACGTTTGACTTATGTCGTGGGTTAAGGCTGCACAAACCCTAAAGCCTGAAATGATGGAAGAGTTAATCAAACAGCTAGTGCAGTCAAATGCCCTCCTTCAGGCTGCGCATACAGATCAACAGGAAACAAATCGTCTGCTGGCAGTGGCTACCCAGTCAGCTATAACCGAACAAATAGAGTTTAGTTTACGTATCCACAATCAGATACAGTCTCTGGCTGAAAGGACTCCATCTGTGGAAAATGTTGCAGCAGTACGCAAGCGGGTGCAAGCCGCACTACAAAAGATGACCACTGAGGATGATGTGGAGGCCTTCCTCAAGGTTTTTGAAAGGCTGGCGGAGTCTGAGGGTCTGCCCAAGGACCAGTGGGCTGAGGTCCTTGCCCCTTTTCTGTCCGGAGATCCACAGAAGGCCTACTTTGATTTAAGTGCTGCTGAGGCTCAGCAGTACCACAGACTCAAGACAGAGATTCTGTCCCGCCTGTGGGTTACCATGGCCTTGAGAGCCCGGCGCATCCATGCCTGGGAGTTCAAAGTGGACAAACCAGTAAGGTACCAGATATATGACCTTGTTCACCTCACATGCATGTGGTTACAACCGGAGATTACCAACCCTGCCCAGATGGTGGAGAGAGTAGTGGTGGACCGCTTTGTGAGAGCCCTTCCAATCCCTATACAGTGGTTTGCAGGTCGAGCTGACCCCAAAGATATTGATGAATTGGTGGCCCTCGAGGAGCGGTATTTAAGTACTGAGGATTTTCTTCGGAGTGCAGTCCCCCCAGGAGTCAGAAGTCCACCACTTTTGCGAAGAGCTCTTCTGGCCCAAGGGGCAAAAAGGAGGAGGTGCAGGCTATTGACAACCATACTATGCAACGCATAAAAAGACCCAACCGACCCTCAGAGGTACGACAGGACTGGGGAGTGCAGGCTATTGACAACCATACTATGCAACGCATAAAAAGATCCAACCGACCCTCAGAGGTACGACAGGACTGGGGGCCGGTAGTGTGTTGGCGCTGCCATGAACCAGGACATATGGTTGCCAGTTGTCCCCTAAACCAAGAGCCTATGGATTGCGGGTTTTCTCGGCGACAGTCTCTGGTTGCTACACCAGGAGGTGCCCCACACAGACTGTGGAGACCGAGAAGCAGGTTTGTGTGATTACAGTGGACGGTTGCAAGATGACTGCCTTGCTGGATTCTGGCAGTCTTGTCACTCTAGTGCATGCAGCTCTAGTTAATCCTCAAAAGGTTAAACAACAGCTGATGGGGGTCATCTGCATTCATGGGGATACTAAGTGCTACCCCACAGTCGTGATGTCCATTGAAACTGTTTGTGGCACCCGGGACCATGAAGTTGGAGTGGTCCCAAGTCTGATGTACAATGCTATACTGGGGCGAGATTTCCCCTTTTTCTGGGACTTATGGGAGACAGCTAAGGCAGATGGACCCAACACTGTGTCTAAATCTTACAGCCCGGATCCACTGGAAGATAGCTCTCAGGAGGATGTATTTGTGAATTTTCCCCTGGAGGTCTTACCAGGTGATGCTGAGGACCACACCCCAGAGGTAGAACTGCCAGACCTCCCCATGACCCGTGACAAGTTTGGCACGGCCCAGCTTAGGGATCCCACCTTAAGTCGGGCCAGGGAACAGGTAAAAGTTGTAAATGGAGCACCCCAAGAACCGGAGGCGGAGACTATATTCCCTTATTTTTCTATGGAAAATTACTTATTGTATAGAGTGGATGAGATACGATGGATGAGACAGAATTGAGCAGTTACTGGTACCACAAACCCATAGACGTATGGTATTAGACTTGGCACATTCTCATGTACTTGGGGGACATCTAGGTTTAGATAAAACTTAATAGCGGGTGTTACAACGCTTTTATTGGCCAGGTCTACATAATGATGTAAAATTGTACTGTGAGTCGTGTCCAGTTTGCCAGATCACTGCTCCTGTCTCCTTGTTCAGGAGTCCATTGGTACCGTTGCACATCATTGAGGTACCCTTTGATAGGATTGGAATGGATATTGTGGGTCCCTTGGTTAAGTCCGCTAGGGGACATCAGTATATCTTGGTAGTCTTAGACTATGCCACCCGGTACCCAGAAGCAATCCCTTTAAGGAATACCTCCGCAAAAAGTATTGCCAAAGAGCTGTCTCTTATGTTTACACGGATGGGTATTAGGGATGAGCTGTTCTGTTCGATCGGTTCGGAGTTCGATTCGAACATTGGCCGTGAGAAAGTTTGCAAACTTAGAACTTTTTGGGACGTTCACCAAAAGTTCTAAAAATAAATTTTTTGGAAAAAGTATAAAAAATGTTTAAAAATTACTAAACAATCTAGAAATAAAGAGACTCTTTACTGCAGAATATTATAAGTAACGGTTTATTAGATATTGAATTAAAACGGGAATATTTTTAACATTGAAGCCTATGGGATAAAACATTCTTGTTACTAAAACATCAGGCAGACACGGCCCTCTAATCAGGAACTGTAGAAGGCAGCCTGCCGGGCCTCCTAAGGATTCCCTTGAGGAGCATGCGGCCGATGGATGACAGAGCTGCGACTGTGTGGGCTAGCCGCCTGGGTGCATGTGGCAGAGACAGGCAGCGCAGGGAGGGAGCCACTGCACCCACCTGCGGCCACGGCAGACCCCCCCACCCCCACAACCAGGATCCCGGGAGCCCCCACTGACCACCAGGGTAAGGTTAGGCGACACATTTCTAAAAAAAATAAAATCCGAGGACATTTTTAAATGTCCCCAGGAACATAAAATAAAACCTTTTTTTTTTCTTTCTCTACCTTGCTGAATGTATTTAATTATATATATTAGATACATTCAGCCAGGTAGAGGGGGGTGGCATGTTGGCTGCGCAGGGTCTCAGGCAGTGTTTTTTTTTTTGTGTTTATATTTTTAGCAAATTTATAGGGGACGGTAAGGGCAGGTATGAGATATATATATATATATATATAAGATATTGTAACGTTGGGGGCTTCCAGCCTGGGGCTTCCAGTGTGGGGGCTTCCAGTGTGCTTGAAGGCAGCATGTCTGATGCTGCTCGCTGACCAACACCCGGTTTAAATAGAGACAGGCAGGGAGGTGGCTGCATGAGGCGCGGCTTGAGAGCGGGGTGCGGTCTGGTGAAGGTCTTTAAAAACCCACAGTTCCTTCTCAGCAGTGCCAGATCGTGGTTATCCATACCTGAGCTCCCTGTACCTGTATTCTCTCGTGATTTAACCTGTTATTGACCTCTGCTTGTTTTCTGACCATTCTGCCTTCCGTTGCCCTAGACTATTTTCCTTGTACTACGCTACTGCACTGATATCGACCCGGCTTTTCCATTTGACTATTCTATTCTCTGTATTCCTGACTCTGGCTTGTCTGACTAACCCCGTGTTGCTGACCTGGTTTTGTATTACGACATTGTCTTTGATTAACCCTTTCTGTCTAGCTAGTATACTTATACCTGGCCAATTTTTAAGGACCAGACAGTTAGGGATTGTTCTACGGCTACTCTGTTGGTAGCTTTTTGGCTCTGTGGAGTGTTGGGCTTTAAGGGCTGCGTGGTGGGATCCGGGAACCGTGACAGATATATATCTATATTTGACCGCTGAG
>RXON01002773.1:0-82592 GCA_009667805.1 Leptobrachium leishanense | reverse complement strand
ATCTCTTCTTTTTTTGTGTATGTCTCAAATAATGTCCGCTGCCACCCTGTATAAATGTTACAGATTGTGAAACAGCCTCTCAGACTCCAGCTGCAGCGCTATGGTAAATTTATTAACAGAATAACAAGATCTATAAACTTCAGCTCTAACTTCTAGTCAGTGTCCATGTCTCTGACTTCCTGATTAACTACTTCCTGTTGAGCTGCAGTGCAACATATATTAAACGTCCCCTGGAACCAAACACTCTCTGTTATGGTTCCATACATATTGATATACACACAGGATCCGCTAATTCCCCGTATACTTATATATAGAGCTCAGAATAGATGGATACGAGACAGGTTTTTTAAAAAAAACATTATATTTAAAGTTTTATTTTTGCAAACGAAGGGTCACAAACCAACCTACATAACTGGCCTTGCAGGGCCAGATAGACATATAGAGCACAGAAAACATAAAGGGGGGGGGGAGTTTCAGCAAAGTATGTCAAAATAGCAAAAAACAGGGGGGAATATATAAACATTGCAGAAGTCGTCAGAAAAACCCTGCAGATCAAAAAAAAGAAAATGAAAATTGGCATCTAAGAGAAAAGTCTCAATATCCCCAGCCGGGGATCATCAGCATGAGCAGGGCAGGGAAGTCCTGAGAAAAACAAAAAAGAGTCGGAAAGGCCCCATTAGCCCGTATCTCGAAAAAGGTGTACTCTCATGACAGGCAGGGCGTCACAAGGTAGGCCGAGATATACTGCCCAAAAAAGTCCAAAGGGGAGCAAGGCCCACAGCTTCAGTGGGCCCCTGGCTGCCCAGAGAGCCCCATTGCCGGTCTTCCTGAAACGTACCACGGGCAACAGCAGAGTGAAGGCCGGAATGGAAACCCAAAGCCGCTTCGTCTTCCTGGTTGACAAGGAGGGGCCCTCAACTCCCTCCAAACCACAACCAGGGCCTCTAGACCGCACTAGCACTCCATCCGATGCCGCGTGAGCCGGCAATTCAAGCGTAACGCGCAGATCCAGGTCTACCGGTGTCTTCTCAGGAACCAGCGTCTGCTTGGGCTCCAGGTCACTACTCTCCCTCCTCTGGCAACCAGAGTCCTTGAAGGGTGCACATCCAGGTGCTGCAATCTCTTGCCGGAAGCCACCAGGCACAACCTCATCTGGATGGTCTGCAGACCTACATCTCTGCAGAGCCTCTGTGAAGCACCCTTAAGGTGCCCCGCATCAACGGACATCCGTCATCCTCCATCGTCTGCAACAACTCTTCCAGGCATGAAAACGCAATCTCCATGCTGAGTCTGGGGGGGAGTGACGGGACATCCAGCTGCAGCCCCTCAGGAACCCCAGCCACCTCCTCCACCAAGTCCATCGAAATGGCTAGGAGACAGGGCCCTCCATCTCCACAGGCCTTGTCGTCATAATTGGGAGTACGCTTCGGGGTAGCAGAGGCGTAGCGGTTTGGAGCAGGGCCCCAAGATGGCCGCCCAAGGAACTCACCGGCCGTGAAACTGTCAGGGCATACAGCCCAGGAACGTTGGAGACTGCAACGCACCCACCAACAGTGAGTAAACTCACCGAATCCGAACAGAGTAAGGTAGATATGCAAGTGGGGTCTTCAGGAAAGGCGGAAGGAGCCTCAAAATTGCTGTTGCAGCACCCTGCCACTGCAGAAAAATCTAGTAAGATAGTCTCTGGTCCGGAGGGGGGGACTTATTGGGGTCCGGACGGTTCACCTCCAGTGGCCGGCCACTCAGGGGTGCCAGAGGATTAAAATTTGTTCATTGAAGTCAGCTTAAAGTCCCGTAGCGAACAGGCAGAGACGGAGCTCCACCAACACACGTCATGCTCTCCTCGCAGCCGGCCACCCCCTCGTTACGAGACAGTGTCATGATGTTCTTAGCCAGACACTATGATACAGATCTACTGTTCCCCAAAGCAAACCCTGTCTCTTACAGGGCTCAAAACGAATTGTCAGGGACATCTAAGATGCCTGAGTTGTTGAGTCTTCAGTGAGGAAGGTGTATTTTTTTTTTGTCTGTATTTTGGCTCAGGATGAAACTGAGCAGAATATTCCTGTGTGATTCCAGACACATTGTGCTTCCTCTAATCATTCCTCCACAAGATCCGGCCGTCCAGGTAACCTGTGATAATGAATCCACTCACAGCCAGGGATCCGCTGAGCCAGAGGATCCTGGATCTAACTCTGGAGATGATCTTTCTGCTGACTGGAGAGGTAAGAGATCCCATGAGATTCCATATTGCTGCTGATATTAAATCCCCCTGGAGCTGTGTGACCCAGGAGACATTTCAGAGGCAGGTCAGTAGTAGATTCATGTGTAAATAAAGGTTCCAGCACACCATACAGCACACTATGGAGATAACACACTGACACATACACAAAAGCATGGGGGGCCCAGGGGGCGACATGTTTATACCTCTCTATATTGGGTCACTCTCAATGTTTAGGGTCATATGGTGGTGAAGATCCATGAGATGGTCAGTGACAGCAGCCGTCACCAAATATCAGAAGGACACGGCAGGAGCCAAAGCTTCAATACGGAGCCTCCACCTCACTCAGGAATCCATGAGCAAAACCATGAGAAGATCCTGGAGCTGAGCAATCAGATCATCCGTCTGCTGACTGGAGAGGTGAGGCTGCTGGGAATGGGACATTATACGCTAACACCAAGGCATGTGTCTGGATGGTGACTGTGTCATTGTGTGTGTCAGGTTCCTATACGCTGTGAGGATGTCACTGTCTATCTCTCCATGGAGGAGTGGGAGTATGTGGAGCGACACAAGGAACTCTATGAGGACGTCATGATGGAGGATCACCAGCCTGTTATTACACGGGGTAAGAGATGCTTTAATTCTCATAATGTTTGTGTCCAATCCCAGAGCAACGTGTCCCAATAATCCCCTGAAATGTTGGCTGTGCCGTGTAATAGACGTGTTCCTGAATGAACGTCTCACGTGTTCATGTGATTTTCCCTCCAATAGATAAATCTGTATGGGGTGAATTTCACGCTGCGGTTTCTTTATGGGATATTGGATGTGAAAATGGAAGTGAAATTCTAAGCAATAATGTGGAAAAGGATCTGAACAAGACGAGAAAAGGACGAGCTGAATCTGCAACATACACAGAGCGAGAATCTCTGGCGTCTGAAGAAAGACACGTCCCAGAGAAAGAGATTTATCCAATCACAGAACCCCCAGAATATTCACCCCCTGATATTAAGGAGGAACCGACCTCATGTGACGAAGGAAATCTCCCAGACAGCGACATGTATGAACCCCCAGAACATACACAGACACAATATACCTCTACTTATACAGGGGCAGAATCCCAGTCACATGGAGAAGGAGATATCTCACATCCTGACATTTCTCCCCTCCCAGAACATACACAGACTGAATATCCATCTACTGACATTAAGGAGGAATCACCCACATATGGAGAAGGAAATCTCCCAGACAGCGACATGTATGAACCCCCAGAACATACACAGACTGAATATCCATCTACTGACATTAAGGAGGAATCACCCACATATGGAGAAGGAAATCTCCCAGACAGCGACATGTATGAACCCCCAGAACATACACAGACTGAATATCCATCTACTGACATTAAGGAGGAATCACCCACATATGGAGAAGGAAATCTCCCAGACAGCGACATGTATGAACCCCCAGAACATACACAGACTGAATATCCATCTACTGACATTAAGGAGGAATCACCCACATATGGAGAAGGAAATCTCCCAGACAGCGACATGTATGAACCCCCAGAACATACACAGACTGAATGCTCAGCTGATAATAATGGAGAATATGTAAAATCCAATCCAAACCCAGTGGAAATAAACCATAGCGAGTCCTTAATAGAATCCAGAAAGCCAGATCACAGGATATATTATACAGATCACACATATTGTATAGATGGACATTCAGCGCCTTCTTCTGAAATAGGGAAAGTCTCATATTCTGAGTCTGACTCTGTGATACATGAAACAAGTTACAATGAAAAACAACCATTTTCTACAATGTTTAGGAGAGAGAATTCTGCATCAAAATTGGGCCTTACCCTCCAACATGTTCACACCCCAGAGCAACCATTCTCATGCTCTGAATGTGGGAAACATTTTACAGACAGAATTGCTCTTAAAAAGCATCAGATGATTCACACAGGAAACACAGAGTTTAAATGCACTGAATGTGGGAAATGTTTTACCAACTCCTCAAATCTTACAAAGCATATGAGGATTCACACAGGAGAAAAGCCATTTAAATGTGATGATTGTGGGAAATGTTTTACTCTGAGCACAGCTTTTGCAGAACATAAGAGGATTCACACAAGAGAAAAAACATTTACTTGCACTGAATGTGGGAAATGTTTTACCCAGACTTCATCTCTTGCAGAACATAAAAGGGTTCACACAGGAGAAAAACTGTTTAAACGTGATGAATGTGGGAATTGTTTTACCCACACCTCAACTTTTGCAAGACATGAAATGACTCACGCAGGGGAAAAAACATTTATTTGCACTGAATGTGGGAAATGTTTTGCCGGATCTTCAAATCTTGCAAGTCATGTAAGGATTCACACAGGAGAAAAAACATTTAAATGCACTGAATGTGGGAAATGTTTTGCCAAGTCTTCAAATCTTGCAAGCCATATAAGGATTCACACAGGAGAAAAACCATTTAAATGCACTGAATGTGGGAAATGTTTTCGTCGGGCCGCACATCTTGCAGAACATAAAAAGATTCACACAGGAGAAAAGCCGTTTAAGTGCACTGATTGTGGGAAATGTTTTGCTAGGGCCCCACTTCTTGCAGAACATAAAAGGATTCACACAGGAGATAAACCATTTAAATGTGATGAATGTGGGAAATGCTTCACCCATGCCTCATCTCTTGCAGTACATATAAGGATTCACACAGGAGAAAAACCATTTATTTGTACTGAATGCGGGAAATGTTTTACCGGGTCCTCATCTCTTGCAGGACATAAAAGGATACACACAGGAGAAAAACCATTTATTTGTACTGAATGCGGGAAATGTTTTTCTGGGTCCTCATCTCTTGCAAAGCATAAAAGGATTCACACAGGAGAAAAACCATTTATTTGCACTGAATGTGGGAAATGTTTTATTCGGGCCTCGTCTCTTGCATTGCATATAAGGATTCATACAGGAGAAAAACCATTTGTTTGCACTATATGCGGGAAATGCTTTACCGTGTCCTCAAATCTTGCACAACATATAAAGATTCACACAAGAGAAAAAACATTTAATTGCACTGAATGTGGGAAATGCTTTATGTGGGCATCACATCTTGCACAGCATAAAAGGATTCACACTTGATAAAAACCATTTCTGTGCATATAACACTAGGTGCAGGCGCTCTTGAGACTGGGCTCTCTCCATTGCCTTAGTGGCCTGTCCAAAGTGACATAGTGGAGTTACTAATTGAAGTTACATCCATACTGTCATCCAGGATGCCCCAACATCAGGATCCCTAATCACTGCTGTGCTTCCTAATGGTGTCTCCTCTCTCGACAGGTTTGTGACTTCATCTCTCATGATCTCCAGGCCCCCCTCATTGTTACTGATTGATCCACTGTTTCTTAATTTCCCCTACCTTTTGCTGATTTCCTAATCAGCAAGTGTGAATCCCCTGCTATTCAGGTCTGGCGGTCTGGCACTAGGTGTGTGGAATTAAATTCCCTCATTCCAAGCAGTCAGTGCCCATATAACACCAGCTCCAGCCTCTCTTGAGCCTGGGCTCTATGCCATTTCCTAAGTGGCTTGTCCAAAGTGACAGAGTGGAGTTACTAACCGGAGTTAAGTGTCCTGTCTAAAGTGACAGAGTGGAGTTAGTAACTGGAGGGAGGAACTGCAAGGTGCACATGTTTAATCTGGTAAATACACTGCTACATTATGCTCGCTCTTACTTTTTAACTCTTTACTTCTGTCTTTTTCCTAAACTGGAACTAGGGACGCACCAATTCCCATTTTTTTTAAAGACAGAGTGCGAGTACCGATACTTTTTTTAAAAGTACTCACCGATACCGAGTACCGATACTTTTTTGTGATGTCATTATAAACCAGTTAACAAAGCCCAATAGATTTCAAAGTAAAGCTTTTTAGGACAGCGCCGCCATCTCCTGTTCTGAAGAACTGTAACTCAAAAGACATTTTGAAAACTAAAACATTTTTATTTGCTTGTCAAAAAGTTTTGAAAGTTCAAACAAATTTCACAGAACATATTTTTTAAATCAGAAGATAACTTCGCAATGTGTAAACCACCAGGAATTGGTGTAAAACGGTGAAAATAACATTTTACGGTTTAATAAAGAGAAACGTTTGGGTAATAAAATAATCCTTAGACTCCTCTGAGCAATTCATTAAGATACAATTTGGCAATTTGAGAAATAGAAGTTGAAGGATGCTACAAAGTCAAATGTAATGATTTATTTTTCAAAGGTTAGCGGCAAGTTCTTTTTAAGGAACAGGAACATCTCTGCGTGTTCAGCAAGAAGCCTGTTCCTGCTGTCAGAGAGAACCTGTGATGCTGAGCTAAACCATCTTTCGCTTTCCACAATACTGCCCGGTGCTGAAAGATATTTTTGTGCCAGAGTTGGAAACTGCAGTTTATTAACTGCCCAGTACTTGTGGGATTTGTCCGAACGAGGAACAGTGGTGTCAGTAAAGAAGGACTACAGCTGTGTGGCCGCAGTTGTTGGAGTGCTGCCCTGAGATGTAGACGCACCTTCACCAGCTATTTCTTGAAAAATGCTTTCCACACTGGTACTTGGTTGCTCAGTGTGAGGCCTTTTGACAGCTGGTTCCCTGGCCTCCTGAGGAGCGGCTCGCTCTTCAGTTGTTGTTTGCAGCTCTTGCATCAATATTTCTTTGGCCTGCCTGCCACTGTCAAAATTCGAGAAGAATCGATCTTTATACCTGGTATAATCATAAAACAAACAACAATGGCATCATATAAGCGTCATACTATCATGTCTGTGTAGCGCTGTTTTAAATCCCCTGCGTGTAGTACTTATTTTTGGCCACCGGAGGGAGACAAGCGCGATGTGAGACACTTAACATTGGGACTACATTTCCCGGCATGCTTTGCGGGTGGACACAGGAAGCGGGTGGGAGACAGACGCTGACATCCTGAGCCTCGTGGAGAGAGCTGGCAGAGCGCGCCAGGGAGTGAGAGGAGCAAGACGCAGTGCAGCAGAACGTGATAGTGACCAGGCCGGAGTGCAGGTGCGGCCTGACAGAGCTAAAGACCGGGTTATTCCGCCTTATAAGAGGAAGACCCAGTGATTCACCGGAATAACCCACGCTGATACCAAGTGAGCTGGAGGACCCCGAGTTAGGAGCACCGCAGATCGATCTGACAGGGAGTGCAGGCGGTGAGCCGGACATCTTGCGGCAGCTATAGGAAAGCAAGACAGTGGATCCGGTGGCCCAGAAAATCCCAGTCAAAATTGAGTGGAGAGACGTCCTGGGTCGAGCGGAGCACCAAGTATCTGGCGGATGGGTGAGAGGCCTTCCAGGCCGTTGTGAAAATAGAACGCACGCTGCTGTTTGTTTCAAAACCCACAGGGCCCCAACTTGACTAGTCGAAGATACCTCATAAATAATTCACTGGCCAGTTGAATATTGTACCCGGGTACCATCACACACACAGACCTACATTCTTGGGACATAACCTGTACGGGACTCACTCCCCAACCACAAAGGGGGTTAAAGATATATTTTTCTCTTTTTACGCTGCGCGTTTCCCGCATTACGAAGTACTGTAAATATATATACGTATACCGTGTTATTCATTATATGCCATTTATTCTAGTAAACTATATAATTTATAAAATCCACGACGGTGCTGGAGTATATTTATTCCCTAGTGCGGGGAGACTGACCCGAGGTTCAATGTCAGCGGCTCCTCCGGGAGTGAGCGCTACATCTGTCTTCTGCAATAAAAGAAAAATAATAGTCTTAATCAGAAGACTTGACTAACCTAGACTAGGATACCACACATTATATATATAGTAAATACTATTGGTATCAAACACAGTTCGTACATATGAATCAGCAGCCGTATCCCTCCTCGTAGTGGTATACCTCAAACCACCAGAACAATAGTTTTGAAGGAAGTTGCGGTGGATATGGTGCTTCCTTCAAGCAAAGGCAAAGTTCTTTCTTTATATGTCTTTTTAAGTCTTCTTGCCTCAAAGAAAACAGAGGACAGAAAAATGTGGTGCAGCCAGTTGGAATTGTTTTAAACTGGCTGCACCACGTTTTTCGGTCCTCTGTTTTCTTTGAGGCAAGAAGACTTAAAAAGACATAAAGAAGGAACTTTGCCTCTTTATGGTATATTAAATAAATTATATTTTTTGGAGGTTCATTCATGTAGTGACCATTTTGAAAATTGCATGTTCCTATTTCATGCTCAGGCCACGGTAAAACAATGTTAAACGGGCCTGCAAAGCATGATCCTCCATTAGGAGGCTCATGCTTTGTAGGGCTGAGCAAACAGACGTTCTCTCCACGCTCATGTGACAGTGGCCTGAAATGGAGAGTAAAATTGTCCACATCTGTCAAACACTCGTAGAATTAATTTTTGGTGCCACCACAACATTTGTATGTGGCTGTAGCAGCTAATTTTCATACTAGTAGTGGTTAACTTAAGCACCAGCAGCAGCATAATTTAATTCTGGTCTAACTTACTACCTCATCTCGACATCAAATGTATTCATTTTTATTATTTTATTACTAGTGCACACATACATGATTTTTATTTACAAAAATGGCAAATAAATTATTTATGTAACTATTTTTATATCTATTTATTCATTTCATCTGCCCAACTATATTACTCAGAAAAGATTGGCTTTAAAAATCTATTCTTAAATCATGCAATGATTTTTAGATAATGCAGACAGATGCAATTTGTTCATGTGCAGCAGTAACATGATATTAACTGACCCAGCACTCAGGTTTTTCCCCCATCAATTTATTTCCTTTCGTTTGGGGGGAAGGGGCAGATAAACAATAAAGTTCGGAGGCCTGATGCAGCCGTTCGGAGGCTTGTCCCAGCACTCCAATTATTTTGTTTCCCCAGCAATTTTTTTTGGGGGATGACGAGACAGACAGAGCATATGCGCCTGCTTCTCGTGAGACGTGCCACTCCTTTGAGACTAGCGAGCCAGTCTCGCGTGATCTGTCGATGGCAGCGCTGTCATTCTCTCGCGGGATTGCTGCGGTGATGCGCTGACACGTGTGACGAACACGCACGGAGTGAGTGCCGGAGGCCGCGTTTGACGTCCGAGGGGAGCGGAAGTATCGGGATATTTTTGACGATTACTCCTAAAAACGGCAGTATCGGCACCGATACTGGTATCGTATAGGTGCATCCCTAAATGCAACTCATGCCCCTCTACCACCAACTCCACCACTATCTGCATCTCTCCCTCCCTTCCCTCTTGCCACATGTTGGCCTCACTTGAGCTCCTTTGTTTCCTCAGGAACTGCTCTCCCTCTAATTCTCTGGCTTCCAATCATCCCTACTCACAAAAATCCCATTCCCACCTTCTCTTTCTCACTCTCTTGCTGTTACTTTATGCAGATGACATCTCTCCTAACCCTGGCCCCACAACAAATCCACTACTTCCCCCTCTTATCTACATTGGACATAACACAACTCCCCGTAATCCCAACAACATCATTCTCATAAACCCTCAGCGCCTGTCCTCTTTCTCCTGTGTCTTCTGGAACGCTTGCTCTGTGTGCAATAAACTCACAGCTATCCACTACCTTTTCATCTCCAACTCCTTCAACCTCCTAGTTATAACCTGACTAACTCCTTCTGACACTTCCGTTGCTTTTCTCACACATGGTGGGCTACACTTCAGCCATACTCCCAGATCTGGTGAGAAACATGGTGGTGGGGTTGGAATGTTGCTATCTCCCACCTGTGCCTACCAACACCTCACTCCACCCCCATCTTTCTCTTTGTCCTTTGAAACACACTGCATCCACCTGTTTTCTCTCTGGGCTTTCAGTGTGGCAGTCACCAACCTCCCAGTTCCTTGACCACTTTGCAACCTGGCTTTCTCACATTTCGTCTACTAACCTTCCATGCCTAATTCTTGGGGACTTCAACATTCCCATTGATGATCTGTCTGCCCCTGCTGCCTCCAAACATCTTTCAATCACATCCTCCATTGGACTCACACAATCCTCCCTTCTCTTTTTTCCAACCTCTGCTCCATTTCTGAGTTCACCTGTCACCCTTTCCCCATCTCTGACCACCACCTTCTCTCCTTCAACCTATCTGGATTACCTAAACTCCCTGCTCCCCCATCCCGCACACACACTCATAGAAATCTGCATGCTGTGGATCCCCATCAATTCTCCATTCTACTTCAACATCTCCCACACTCATCAACTTTTACCTGCCCTGACACTGCCACTGACCACAATAACGCTACTCTTATCTCTGCTCTAGGCATGCTTGTTCCTCCTCGACTGAAAGGCCCCACGCCAGCAGCTTCAGCCCTGGCACACCCACCTGACACGCTACCTGCAAAGGTGTTTTCTCACTGCAGAGCTTGCCTGGAGGAAACCCTGCTCTGAAGCGGTTTTCATTAATTTCAAGTTCATTCTGTGGTCATACAACTCTGCCCTTCACTTAGCCAAACAAGCCTTCTTCTCATCTCTTATATCTACTCTGTCCTCCAACCCCAAACGACTCTTGTCCACTTTCAACTCTCTACCCACCCATACCACCCCCCTCTTCTGCCTTTAGCGCGCAAGATCTGGCAGATTATTTCTGAAATAAAACGCTCACTATCAGAAGCAACATCCTGTCACAAACCAACAATCCACCACCTCCACTCCCAGAAGCCCTGTCTGCTACCCTCTGTCACTTCCTCCCAGCCACTGTGGAGGAAGTCCATTCCTTACATGCCACTACGTGCCCACTCGACCCCATTCCCTCACATCTAATACCTCCACTCTACTCCTCCTCTCACCCCTGCTCTCACACACATCTTCAACCTATCTCTCTCCACCGGTTCTTTTCCATCCGCCTTCAGTCATGCACAGGTTACCCCTATACTAAATAAACCCTCCCTCGATCCCAACTCTCCATCCAAATACTGCCTTGTATCCCTGCTTCCGTTTACCTCTAAGCTCTTGGAAAAACTAGTTTCCAACCGCCTCTCCATCTTCCTGTCCTCTAATTCCCTACTTGACCCCCTGCAATCCGTTTTCCATACCCTACACTCAACAGAAACTGCCCCCAAAGTAACCAATAACCTAACTGCTAAAAACCACAGCCACTATTCTATTCTCATCCTGCTAGACCTCTTGGCTGCTTTTGACACTGTTGACCACCCCCTCCTTCTAGAGATTGTCAGCTCTTTTGGTCTCTGTGACACTGCACTCTCTTGGATTGACTCTTATCTGTCTGACAGGTCCTTCTGTGTCCTTTGCTGCTACCTCCTCTTCAATGCCTTTATCAGTTGGTGTACCTCGAGGCTCTGTTCTAGGTCCTCTGCTCTTCTCTATCTGCACTTCCTCCCTGGGCAAAATCATTAACCGCTTTGGCTTTAATTATCACCTCTACTCAGATCTCGCTCTCCACCCCTGATCTCTCCCCTCCTGTCCTTCCCAAAGTCAGCGACTGTTTATCTGGCATTGCCTCCTGGATGGCCTCTCACCACCTAAAGATTAATATGTTGAAGACTGAGCTCCTACTAATTCCTCCCTCTAATGCCTCCTGACTTCTCTATCATGGTTGATGGTATCACCATATCCCCATCAAGCCACGTTCGCTGTCTCGGAGTTATGCTTGACTCTGCTCTTTCCTTCATCTTCCACATCCAGTCTCTTTCCTCCTCCTGCCGTTACATAATATTTCCAGAATTCGGCCATTCCTTACCACTAACACCGCAAAGCAACTCATCCATGCCCTTGTAATCTCCCGACTTGACTATTGTAATAATCTTCTAGCTGGCCTCCCTCTCTCCCGCCTTGCCCCCCTAAATCCATTCTGAATGCCTCTGCCAGGCTCATCCACCTCATGAACACCATCCACTGTAGATTTAAATTAAAAATCCTTATCCTGATCTACAAAGCTCTAACTCAGCTCCTCACTACCTGTCCTCAGTAATCACCAAAAATACCCCAGCCCGCTCCCTGAGGTCAAACAGTGACCTGCACCTAGCTTCTCCCCGCATCACCTCTTCCCACAATAGACTGTAGGATTTCTCACGAGCAGCCATCATCCTCTGGAATGCTCTCCCTTGTACTGTCAGACTTTCTCCTAGCTTCCTTTCATTCAAACACTCCCTTAAGACATTCCTATTTAGGGAAGCCTACCACTCGGCTCACTGCCCTAACCTGTCCATCACTCTCACCTTGCAGTCCTCTCCTCCTGTTTCCACCCCCAACCCTTCTAGATTGTGAGTTCCGACAGGAATAGGGCCTTTGTTTTCTCCTGTACTGGTTTGTGAAAATGTTGTTCAATGTATTGTAATCCTGTCTATATTGTGTCCATTGTTCAGTGCAGCAGAATATGCTGGCGCTTAATAAATAATAATAACGTGCATATAATGGGAAATGTTTTACCTGCTGGACGTTTCTTATTGGGCATGTGAGGACTCATAGGGCTATATTACAATGTTGGTGCTAACTTAACCAGAGCTGTTGTAAACTTAAAACCTCCATAGGCTATAATGGCTCTGGGAAGTTTACAACAGCTCTGGTTAAGTTAGCACCAAATATGTAATATAGCCCATGAAGTGAAAAACATTTATAAATATACAGAGTGATCAAAAGACAAACTGGAAAAGGAATAACAAGTACATATTAAATTAAATGTAAATTTCCAAAAAATTTCAATCCTTTACATGGTGTAAGTTTATTTTCATAGAAGCCACAGGTGAGTAGCAGAAAGCACACAAGTGAATATATGTATATATGACTAAGCTCGCCCGCCAGCATCAAGGCACCTCTATGAGGGCGAGTCCTCTCCAAAAAATGAAGCCACAGGCTGCTGTATAGCAAACCATACCTGCTCATGCTGCTTGTCAAACATGAGGTAGACTGGTGGGCCTTTATTTATGCTCCCCCTGAAACAAAATCCACTTTGGGATCGAAAACAAAGACTCGGAGCGGAATTTTGCTGCAGGGATGACCTGGCTGGAAGTACATTGAAACATACATAGTACAGGAGGGGTGGGGTCGCGCCTATTCCCCGATGGGGCGGCTGCAACCACCAAATGCATCCAGCCCAACAACATGTGCGAAACGTCATCTGCGCTTATTCCCATTATACCGTGTGAAACTAAACACAATTAGAGGTTTGGTTTCTTATCAATGGCCATTATAAGACTAAGCTCGCCCGCCAGCATCAAGGCACCTCTAATGAGGGCGAGTCCTATCCAAAAATGAAACCACAGGCTGCTGTATAGCAAACCATACCTGCTTAACAAGTGGGAGGCACATCTGCAAACTGCTGTAAGTCCTACACCGTTCACCTGAGTTGGATGTACATACCCTCAAATTAAAGCTGACAGGCTGCAGTTAAAGCACATTGTGTTTGTTTCATTCCAACTCCATTGTGGTGGTGTATAGAGCCAAAGATGTTAGAATGGTGTTGATGTCCCAATATTTCTGGACCTGACTGTATCTTGCAATGAATATAGACTGAGATTTTGTCTCAGATTATTGTTAGATCAGAGACTGACATATTTCTAACCTGCAGTATAGAAATATGGGAAGCATCTGATATATATAAGGAAATAAATTGTCTTAAAGTAATTGTTGCAATAATATATATATTAAAATTGGAAGAGCTATTGTGATTGAAGTAATAAGCAGGGATATTAGAACCTATAACTTAAAAAGCAGAAGATTAGAAGCTTTATTCTCGTTATTATGGGAGGATTCACACACAGGGTTATCCAAAGAGATTCGAAAAGTCACCGCACGTTCGGTGACTTTTCGTTCTCTTCAATTCGGTTCCTTTTGCCGATTGCATTTCGGTGACCCTGCGGTGTATTCAGCAAGTCCCACAGGGTCCCCGAATTGCAGGGAAAAGCTGCCGCAAACCTGACGAAAACTCACCGAATGCACGCTGAAAACAAGCAAAAACATCTGGATTAACCTTCGAAGAAGCCGAACAGAAGCCGAACAGGAGCCGAACATGAGCCGAATCACACAGAGCCGAAGCAGCTGTGACGTAGACTAGGGAGGTGAATAAATTAGAAAAACCATTTGTATGAATCTGGGAAAATGAAACGCTGTTTGCAAAGAAACTACTGAGCGAAAATGTCTGAAATTTTCATATGAGATCCAGGGAATGATAATAAAGAGGGCTGTTACAAAAAAAATAAGTAAACTGAAAAAAAAAAAAAAAAAAAAAATCGGACTTTTAAATTTTTTAAAAAAAATTCAGAAAAATGCTTAAAGTATCCTAAAAAATCTATAAATAAAGAGACTTTTTGCTGCTGAATTTTATAATGAACAGTTTTTTAGATATTGAATTAAAACAGGAATATTTTTAACATTGAAGTCTATGGGATTCTCCTGAATAAATTTGCCGAATTAAACCACCGAATGGCAGGGCATTAGGGGAACCTTTCACTGCTGGTTTGTGTTCTCTGAATAGCCGAAGCAGTGCTTTTTCATGGGGATTTCACTGCCCTCGAACAGGGACCGAACAGTCACCGTATGTGCAGGCAATTCGACAGGATTTGGCGAATTGCCTGCTCTCTGGATAGACGAATGGCCAGGAAAGGTAACCGAACGCTGATTTTCAGCGTTCGGTTACCTTTCTCAAGCAATTCGAATCTCTTTGGATAACCCTGTAAATACATTTTTATTTGTGATTCTAAAAATAGAATAAGTGATAGCTCATCTTTTGTAGATCCAGGTAGCACAAGGAGATATACATATATATCTACAAGATACTAGCTTGTTTTAAATACTAGTTTGCTGGGAATACGTGTTAATTATTTTCTTTAAGCATGATGTTTATTAAATTGAACTAACCATCTATGTATTAGTTACTAACTGATTAAAAGTAAATGGTATTAATCATTTATGCAGTTATTAACAGGATAACATATGTTAAAAGCTAGAAATCTGTGTGCTGAGGGATGATGTTGTGTTTTATAGATCTTTGACGGTGTTGTGAGATTAAATCAATTTGTATATGTAATAAAAAAAAAATTTCTAGCTACTTGTAGTCATATTTTTTAAAACAAAGCATATACAATTGAAAACAAACTTAGGAGAACTTGTTGAGAAATACAAACGAGATAAATTTGTTGTTGTTTATATCTCGTTTAAGTTTTTTATCTGATTAATATCTCCAACAAAGTATCACTGTAGGAATTCACAAATCTATTGAGCGTGCTGTCCGGCAGTGTGTGGATTCATATGCTGCTTTAACCCCTTAGTGACGGGGCGGTTTTACACAAATCCGTCCTTTAGTGACCGCTGCTGTTTTTACGTTTCTGCGCTGTTAGTGTTTAGGTCAAATTGTCCTCTTACTCGTTTATTCAACCCACACATATTATACACCCTTTTTCCCGCCATTAAATGGACTTTCTAGAAATACCATTATTTCCATCATATCGAATAATTTACTATAAAAAAATTTGAAATATGATGAAAAAATGGTTAAAACACACTTTTTTGTAATTTAATCCCCAAAATCTACAACCACCAAAAAAGACCCCAGCTAAATAGGTTCAAAATTTTGTCCCGAGGCTAGAAATACCCAATTTTTACATGTTTGCTTTTTAACACCTTCACTGCTGAGCCAGTTCACTTATGTGCGCTGCGCTCACTGACCATTTTATGCTAATTATTTTGAGATGACAGCCTAGGTCCTAATTTAAATAAACCCCCCCCCCACACAAAATTTTTTTTTTAAAAAAAACATTTTTTTTATTTTATTTTTTTATTATTATTATTTTTTTTTGTTAAACCAAACCTGGTCATGTTTGGTATCATTGGAAAGGGCATGATCAGGCCTTTCAAATGATGTCAAATATGAAGATCTAGCTGCCATGGATCGGGAGATAAGGGGATCCTTAGGATCCCCTTATCTCTACATGGCAGCTAGATGGTTAACTGGCCCACTGACATCCTCACACATATGGTGAGGTTGTCAGTGGGTGGGGGGGACCTGGAGGCTTGGCTGACATCCAAGATGTCAGCCCCCCTCCAGGTTCGAATCGCGTTTTGGCGCCAATTAGCGCCGAAATGCGATTTGGCGGCGAAACCGTTAATGCTCTCCATGTGACGTCATCAGCCTCGCCTGCCCATCACATGGGCAGGCTTGAAAATCACATGGGCAGGCTTCCTCCCTGCCAGATCGCCGAGGGATCCAGCAAGGGAGGTGAGTATCGGGCAGGAGGGGGATTAGGCGCCGCTGACGTACCCTGTACGTCCGCGGGTCTAAGGGAGACCCGTGGACGTACAGGGTACGTCAGCGGTCCTTAAGGGGTTAATTATACTGCAGAGGGGCACTTCCCAGCAGTATGTGGATTCATATGCTGCATTGAAACCAGTGGGTTAAAATTTCACCCAAAAAATCCTAAAAGAATAAATAAGTAAAAAAAAACACTTTGATTCTATTGGTAGTAATTTACTTCCCATTCTTAAATAAGCAATAAAAAACAATAACTCAGAAAAATGAAAAACCAACTGAACCGAATTTATCCAAATTGCTGAAATGATCCGAATCACCAAATCGAAACGATCCGAAACAAAAGAAAAACTGTCTGAAACGAAAAAAAAAAGTCATGCACATCCCTAGAAATCAGCGGCCCCTATTCGTTCCAGATACAGAGGGGAAGACAAAGCCGAGGGAAAAGAGGAAGTAACTGTTGAGTAGGAAGCAAGTTCCATTGATGCTAACAGAAAAGACGTTAATTGTATTTGAAACACGTGGGTAACTGTTATGTTTTATCATGTATTAATCGTATGTTATCCTTTTAATATGATAATTCATGTGGGCGTATGCTTCTCTGTGATAGGACATCTGTATTTCCTATTTGAAACGTCATGTACTGTATATAAGCTATAGCAACCAAAAAGAAGCTAGAGAGGGAAGTGAAGGAAGTTTGTTGTCACGTGTGGTTATTTCCAGCTACTGACGACGACGACGAATCCGTTTAGAGAATGGAAGAGTACAGACACACATCAAGCAGAGCCTCATTTTCCTGCTTTCAGACGCCGCTCGCTTGTGCCTCGCTCCTGTTTGAAGCATTATGTAAGCGGTTATTTTATTCCTGTATCAATATTAATTCCTGCTGGTTTGGTGTTTTATTGATGTTTTATTCATTACTGTGAGTTTTATTGCTGTGCAGGTCTGGTACGCCCGATGGTCAGTCTGGGCCTGGTGATGTGTCAGAAGTGCAGAATGTGAGGTGCTGGATGTGAGGTGGGTGTAACGGATGGCACCCGCTTGGGCCATCGTGGTGGCTTGGAACAGGGAGTGTAGCCCTTTAGGCAGATAAGCTACTGACTTGACACAGGACAGATCAATAATACAGACTTAGTTCTCCAAAATCAAGGAGCATAAGAGCAGGACTGATTTGCATCTAAGCTCAAATGGTTTGCAGACCAAAAGACAACTTAGTGCACCTTCAGAAACACCAAACAATACCGAAGTCTGTAATACTTGAATAGGAGTACCGGGATGGTAATCTGGCAACACTGTATAACAGTAGATGAATTATGCAGACTGCAGGGCAGTCCACAAACTGACAGACTTCACGATACGGGAACTGAATTCCACGTCAGGGCTATGCAGGAACCAGACAGAGACACTTGGAACAGGAGGGCCAGGGAGAAAACTAAAGGGGTCCCTATGCTGGGAAATAATTTCTATCTAAGAAACCCTCAAAGTATTACAGAGCAGTGGGAACAAGAAGAGCGAGGGTTAACACCAATATACAAAAATACTGCACTAAAGAGGTCCTTGTAATGGCCTCAGAGAATATACTAAACCAAGACAAACAAGGTACAGGAAACATGAAACATATGGTCAGGCAGGCAAAGGTTGGCAACAGATCAGAATGCAGAGTACCAGAAGCAGGCAGGAAAGGAATGTCAGAAATACAGCCGAGGTCAAAACCAGAATAATCAAGACTAGCATGCGTTGCAGCAACTCAGGCACAAACAGGACACAACAACCACCATCATACTCCACAAATCGTCAACCAGGCTCTGTGCTGCTGGGATATATATAGGGAGTGGGTCTGTGTGATTGGGCCATGTGACTAAGGTTCCCACCTGTCCGTTTTTGACCCGGACTGTCCGGGTTTGGAGTCATGTGCCGGGTTTGACACCCTCTGCCACCCGGAAACATGACTCCGAGGTGCCGGCGCACATCTCCACTTCATACTTACATTTCCTGCGTTCCCCTGGCACCGCGGTACTCTCCGTCTATTTTTTTATGTGCCAGCCACAACAGTCTGCCATGCATTATACCAGTGTGCCAGCCTTTCCAGTTTGCCATGCATAATACCAGTGTGCCATACCAGTGTGCCAGCCATAACAGTATGCCAGCCATAATACCAGTCTGCCATGCATAATACCAGTGTGTGCCATACCAGTGTGCCAGCCATAAGTCTGCCATGCATTATACCAGTGTGCCAGCCATAACAGCCTGCCATGCATCATACCAGTGTGCCAGCCTTTCCAGTCTGCCATGAATACCAGTGTGTGTCATACCAGTGTGCCAGCCATACCAGTCTGCCATGCATAATACCAGTGTGTGCCATACCAGTGTGCCAGCCATAAGTCTGCCATGCATTATACCAGTGTGCCAGCCATAACAGCCTGCCATGCATCATACCAGTGTGCCAGCCTTTCCAGTCTGCCATGAATACCAGTGTGTGTCATACCAGTGTGCCAGCCATACCAGTCTGCCATGCATTATACCAGTGTGCCAGCCATACCAGTCTGCCAATGCCAGCCATAATATCAGTGTGCCATAATATCAGTGTGCCAGCCATAATACCAGTCAGCCAGTGCCAGCCACAATACGTGTGTCAGCTATAATACCAGTCTCAGTGCCAGCCATAATACCAGTGTGCCAGCTATGCCAGTTTGCCATAATACCAGCCTGACATGCCATGCATACCACGTGCCATAATATATACGCATAATGTAAACGCTACAAAGAAAATGGCCGCCCAAGCCCAACACTAGAGTGTTTGGGTTTGGCTTGAAGAAAAGGTGGCAACCCTACCTAGAGCTCTATGGGAAATGCATCCTGATAACCCATGTGACCTGAGCATGTGTCATGTGACTCCAGCCTCCTTATTATATAAGCATGAGCTCTAAACACAAGAGATAAACGGCACCCTGCACAGTGTCATCCAACTGTACATGTCTCTATCAATGTGCTCATTACAGGAGACAACTATACAGACAGTTTGTCTCTTGTGTTTTGAACCCTACGATAGAACTTCCTGTACTGAAGAGGAAAAGGTCTGAATCTTTGAAATCACTTCCGGTAGCAGAGAAATAAACACTGAAAGGAGGATCCAGGCTGCAGGTCAGAGCTGGGATTGTGTGTCTTAATATACAGATATTAGGGGAAGATTGGATTTATATTGTGCTAGAAATGTATTAGGAGACTCCATAAAGATGGCTCCCACAGAGCAGACACATGGAAAAGCTGCTGTGTCCTCTGTGTTTAGCCTCTGTAACAATATATACAACTCAGGATCCTCTAATTCCCGTATACTCATATATAGAGCTCAGGATCCGCTAATTCCCCGTATACTCATATATAGAGCTCAGGATCCACTAATTCCCGTATACTCATATATAGAGCTCAGGATCCTCTAATTCCCCGTATACTCATATATAGAGCTCAGGATCCGCTAATTCCCGTATACTCATATATAGAGCTCAGGATCCACTAATTCCCCGTATACTCATATATAGAGCTCAGGATCCTCTAATTCCCCGTATACTCATATATAGAGCTCAGGATCCTCTAATTCCCCGTATACTCATATATAAGAGCTCAGGATCCTCTAATTCCCCGTATACTCATATATAGAGCTCAGGATCCGCTAATCCCCGTATACTCATATATAGAGCTCAGGATCCATAATTCCCCGTATACTCATATATAGAGCTCAGGATCCTCTAATTCCCCGTATACTCATATATAGAGCTCATATCTTCTAATTCCCCGTATACTCATATATAGAGCTCAGGATCCTCTAATTCCCCGTATACTCATATATAGAGCTCAGGATCCTCTAATTCCCCGTATACTCATATATAGAGCTCAGGATCCTCTAATTCC
This sequence comes from Leptobrachium leishanense, assembly GCA_009667805.1. Taxonomy (NCBI): domain Eukaryota; kingdom Metazoa; phylum Chordata; class Amphibia; order Anura; family Megophryidae; genus Leptobrachium; species Leptobrachium leishanense. The sequence continues at coordinate 62,227 of RXON01002773.1, read as the reverse complement.
CCGTATACTCATATATAGAGCTCAGGATCCTCTAATTCCCCGTATACTCCTATATAGAGCTCAGGATCCGCTAATTCCCCGTATACTCATATATAGAGCTCAGGATCCTCTAATTCCCCGTATACTCATATATAGAGCTCAGGATCCGCTAATTCCCCGTATACTCATATATAGAGCTCAGGACCGCTAATTCCCCGTATACTCATATATAGAGCTCAGGATCCTCTCTAATTCCCGTATACTCATATATAGAGCTCAGGATCCGCTAATTCCCCGTATACTCATATATAGAGCTCAGGATCCTCTAATTCCCCGTATACTCATATTATTATTATTCTTTATTTATAAAGCGCCAGCATATTCCGCAGCGCTGTACAATAAGCACAGTATAGACAGGGTTACAATACATTGAACAACATTTGACAAACAGTACAGGAGGAGATGAGGGCCTATTCCCGTAGGAACTCACAATCTGGGAGGGTTGGGGTTGGAAACAGGAGGAGAGGACTGTAAGGTGAGAGTGATTGATGGTTGTGTCAGTGAGTTGGGTGGTAGGCTTCCTAAATAGGAACGTTTTAAGGGAGCATTTGAAGGAAGAGAAGTTAGGGGAAAGTCTGACAGCACGAGGGAGAGCGTTCCAGAGAGTGGGGGCTGCGCATGAGAAATCCTGCAGTCTATCATGGGAAGAGGTGATGCGGGGAGAAGCTAGGCGCAGGTCACTGTTTGACCTTAGGGAGCGGGCTGGGGTGTATTTGGTGATTAGTGAGGACAGGTAGTGGGGCGCTGAGTTAGTGAGGGTTTTGTAGGTAAGGAGATAAGGATTTTGAACTTAATTCTGCAGTGGATGGGGAGCCAGTGAAGGGACTTGCAGAGGGGAGTGGCAGAGACAGAGCGGCGGGTGAGGTGAATTAGCCTGGCGGAGGCATTCAGGATGGATTGTAGGGGGGAGAGGCGGGACAGAGGGAGGCCAGATAAGAGATTATTGCAATAGTCAAATCGGGAGATTACCAGGGCGTGTATGAGTTGTTTTGTGGTGACAGCGGTAAGAAATGGCCGAATTCTGGAAATATTACGCAGTTGGTATCGGCAGGAGGAGGAAAGAGACTTGATGTGGGGGATGAAGGAAAGAGCAGAGTCAAGTGTAACTCCAAGGCAGCGAACTTGGTTTGATGGGGAGATGGTGATACCCTCCACCATGATAGAGAAGTCAGGAGGTGGGGAGGCATTGGAGGGAGGAATAAGTAGGAGTTCAGTCTTTGACATGTTGATCTTTAGGTGGTGGGAGGCCATCCAGGAGGAGATGCCAGATAACTAGTCACTGACTTTTGAGAGGTCAGGGGTAGAGAGGTAGATCTGAGTGTCATCAGCGTAGAGGTGGTAATTAAAGCCAAAGCTGTTGATGATTTTGCCCAGGGAGGAGGTGTAGATGGAAAAGAGCAGAGGACCAAGGACAGAGCCTTGAGGTACACCAACAGATAGAGGCAATGAGGAGGAGGAGTTACCAGCAAAGGACACACAGAAGGACCTGTTGGATAAATAGGAGTCAACCCAAGCAAGTGCAGTGTCACTGAGACCCAGAGAGTTGAGGGTCTGTAGAAGGAGAGGGTGGTAAACAGTGTCAAAAGCAGCCGAGAGGTCAAGCAGGATGAGAATAGAATAGTGGCCGTGTTTTTTAGCAGTTAGGAGGTCGTTGGTGACTTTGGTGAGGGCAGTTTCAGTTGAGTGTAGGGGACGGAAGCCAGATTGCAGGGGGTCAAGTAGGGAATTGGAGGACAGGAAGAGGGAGAGGCGGTTGAAGACTAGTTTTTCTAAGAGCTTTGATGTGAAGGGAAGCAGTGATACAGGGCGGTAGTTGGATGGAGAGTTGGGATCTAGGGATGGTTTCTTTAGTAAAGGGGTAACTAGCGCGTGTTTGAAGGCGGATGGAAAGGAGCCAGTGGAGAGAGATAGGTTGAAGATGTGTGTGAGAGCAGGGGTGAGGGGAGGAATTAGATGTGAGGGAATGGGGTCGAGCGGGCACGTAGTGAGATGTGAGGAGGACAATAAGGAATTGACTTCTTCCTCTGGCTGGGAGGAAGCGGCAGAGGGTGGCAGAGGGGACCTGTGGGAGTGGAGGTGGCAGATAACTATCTTGTGTTGGGATGTTACTTCTGATAGTTAGAGTTCTACTGAGGAAGTAGTCTGCCAGGTCTTGAGCACTGAAGGCAGCTGAGGGGGGAGGTGCAGGTGGGTAGAGAAGGGTGTTGAAGGTGGACCAGAGCCGTTTAGGGTTGGAGGACAGCGTAGCTATAAGAGATGAGAAGAAGGATTGTTTGGCCAAGTGGAGGGCAGAGGTGTATGACCGAAGAATAAACTTGAAGTGAACAAAATCAGCTTCAGAGCGGGATTTCCTCCAGGCACGCTCTGCGGTGCGGGAGCATCTTTGCAGGTAGCAAGTCTGGAGGGTGTGCCAGGGCTGAAGCTGGCGGCGTGGGGCCTTACAGAGTCGAAGAGGAGCAAGAGTGTCTAGAGCAGAGGTAAGCGTAGTGTTGTAGTGATTAGTGGCAGCATCAGGGCAGGTGAAGGATGAGGTATGAGGGAGGTGGTGAAGTAGGTTCGAGAATTGATGGGGGTCCACAGCATGTAGATTTCTGAGAGTGTGTGTACGGGGTGGGGGAGCAGGGTGTTTAGGAAGTCCAGATAGGTTGAAAGAGAGAAGGTGGTGGTCAGAGATGGGGAAAGGGCGACATTTGAACTCAGAAATGGAGCAGAGGTTGGAAAAGACAAAGTCAATAGCGTGACCATCGCGGTGAGGAGGGAGGATTGTGTGAGTCCAAGGGAGGACGTGAGTGAAAGAAGTTTGGAGGCAGCAGGGGCGGAAGGATCGTCAATGGGAATGTTGAAGTCCCCGAGAATTAGAAGTGATATAACTAAATGCTTAAAAATTAAAGATTCCCTCTGTGAGTTAAATGGGAACTAGGTTTTAGTACTGGAAATATCCAGAATTTGGTCTTTAGAGATAGTGGTCGGGGCATTAATATGCAGTAATTAAATTGTCAAGACATTTTACCTTAGACAATGTCTCATTTATGGAATCTTCAAGATGTGGGTACTGAAGTTTCAGCTCAGACAATACGGCGCACACTGCGTAATGAAGGCCTCCATGCCAGAACTCCCAGGCGCACCCCCTTGCTGTCTCCAAAGAATAAGAAGAGTCGACTGCAGTATGCCAAAAGTCATGTGGACAAACCACAGAAGTTTTGGGATAGTGTTCTGTGGACTGATGAAACAAAATTAGAACGGTTTGGGCCCATGGATCAACGCTATGTTTGGAGGAGGAAGAACAAGGCCTATGAAGAAAAGAACACATTGCCTACTGGGAAGCATGGCGGGGGGTCAATCATGCTTTGGGGCTGTTTTGCTTCTGCAGGTACAGGGAAGCTTCAGCGTGTGCAAGGTACCATGAATTCTCTTCAGTACCAGGAGATATTGGATGACAATGTGATGCAGTCCGTCACAAACCTGAGGCTTGGGAGACGTTGGACCTTTCAACAGGACAATGATCCCAAGCATACCTCCAAGTCCACTAGAGCATGGTTGCAGATTAAAGGCTGGAACATTTTGGAGTGGCCATCGCAGTCACCTGACTTAAATGCGATTGAGAACCTCTGGTGGGACTTACAGAAAGCAGTTGCAGTGCGCAAGTCTAAGAATGTGACTGAACTGGAGGCTTTTGCCCATGACGAATGGGCGAAGATACCCGTAGATCGCTGCAAGACACTTGTGTCAAGCTATGCTTCACGTTTAAAAGCTGTTAGTACAACATCCTTTTACAGTTATAAGTACTAAGATTGAATGTCACTTGGGGGTTGAATAAAACTGATAATTATGTGAGCACAGAAAAGACATTTGTGGTTATTTCATTATAAATGTTATGTTATATTTGTCTGACCTACACGTGCCTCTTTGATTTAATTGTAAGCAAGATGACTGAATGATCAAAATCAATGTCAAACTGGCCAAAACACTCAATTTCAGAGGGGGTTGAATAATTTTGAACACAACTGTAGATATGAGACAGTTCAATGATGTGATCTTACCAGACATTATGATCCAGATCTATAGCACCCCAAAGCAAACCCTGTCCTTTACGAGGAATCAAAACGAACTGCCAGGGACATATATATGATGCCTGAGCTTGTGAGGCTTCGTAATGAGTGTGAGGAAGGTGTATATTTTTAGGGCTCAAACAACTAATTTGACAACTATTTTCATCATAGATTTGTGTACAGCACACACTGTTCAATCTTAGATTCTGCTTCGGAGATGACTGCAGATGACGCACCGCTGCTTTACTCTGTATGATTTAGTTCTAGGTTTATGTCAGACACAACCAGTTTGTTTTTATTCAGTTTACTACTGCAGAATCGCTATAACCCAAACCCTGAGCTACTGTCACTGGGTTTGAGCGCTTTACCGCTGGTGTTTTATCCTTACTTGAAGCTGGAGTCCTGTGTCACCACCTCAACCTGCCGTCATCTCCTCTTTGGTGTGGAGCTGCCAGTTCAGTCCCCTTCCCACAAACTCCCTCCCACACTCAGGTCTGGTCTTTTGCCCCAACCCAATCCCTATCGGGTCAAGTCCCTTGAGCACACTCCCTTCCATCTCCGGACCCTCCTCCCACTCAGTTTGTTCATGATCTTATTGTGAAGGGACACTCTAATACAGGGGTCGACAAACGCTGGTCACCATGGCGACAAGAAATGCTGTCCGTGCGCCCGGGTTTGTCTATATAGCCCTCCATTTTACCAGGCCCCGCATTCCAGTGAGAGGCCGCTCACTGGGTCCTTCACCCACCGGACAAGAAGCCTTTTATAAGGCTTCGTCCGTGGAGGCAAGCTGTGTGCACGACGCTAGATCTGTATCAGCAGCGCACACTTTGCCGGCTGTTCAGCACGCCTGTCTGTGGTTTTAAATCAGACCCCTGTGACAGGCGCGCGCACACACACAGCTGGCCCGCCCCTCCCTCTCTCCTCTGCTGAGTGGAAGGAAGAGGGGGCTCAACTCCATGCACGCTGTGTGTTGTCCCAGAGCCTGCCTGTCCCGCAGCATCACACAGCCCCGTGTTGTGTGGGATCTGGTTCCTCGTCTAGAGCTGTTCCAAGCAGCCATTTCTCCCCCATTTGACACTCAGTTTTTGGGGTTTGCATTTCTTGCGGAGACGTTTTGTATTAAAAAAAATTTATTTTACACTGAGAAACGTTTAATGTAAAATATATTTAAGAATTATTTGGTTTATTATTTAGGTAAAACGACCTTCTCTTTATATATAATAATACGTTTTAGTCAGTATTTTTGCTCATGGTCAAAACTGAGAAGAATTTTCCTGTGTGATTCCAGACACATTGTGCTTCATCTAATTGTTCCTCCACAAGATCCCGCCGTCCAGGTAACCTGTGATAATGAATCCACTCACAGCCAGGGATCCGCTGAGCCAGAGGATCCTGGATCTAACTCTGGAGATGATCTTTCTGCTGACTGGAGAGGTAAGAGATCCATGAGATTCCATATTGCTGCTGATATTAAATCCCCCTGGAGCTGTGTGACCCAGGAGACATTTCAGAGGCAGATCAGTAGTAGATTCATGTGTAAATAAAGGTTCCAGCGCACCATACAGCACACTATGGAGATAACACACTGACACATACACAAAAGCATGGGGGGGCCCAGGGGGGCGACATGTTTATACCTCTCTATATTGGGTCACTCTCAATGTTTAGGGTCATATGGTGGTGAAGATCCATGAGATGGTCAGTGACAGCAGCCATCACCAAATATCAGAAGGACACGGCAGGAGCCTCCACCTCACTCAGGAATCCATGAGCAAAACCATGAGAAGATCCTGGAGCTGAGCAATCAGATCATCCGTCTGCTGACTGGAGAGGTGAGGCTGCTGGGAATGGGACATTATACGCTAACACCAAGGTATGTGTCTGGATGGTGACTGTGTCATTGTGTGTGTCAGGTTCCTATACGCTGTGAGGATGTCACTGTCTATCTCTCCATGGAGGAGTGGGAGTATGTGGAGCGACACAAGGAGCTCTATGAGGACGTCATGATGGGGGATCACCGGCCTGTTATTACACGGGGTAAGAGATGCTTTAATTCTCATAATGTTTGTGTCCAATCCCAGAGCAACGTGTCCCAATAATCCCCTGAAATGTTGGCTGTGCCGTGTAATAGACGTGTTCCTGATGAACGTCTCACGTGTTCATGTGATTTTCCCTCCAATAGATAAATCTGTATGGGTGAATTTCACGCTGCGGTTTCTTTATGGGATATTGGATGTGAAAATGGAAGTGAAATTCTAAGCAATAATGTGAAAAGGATCTGAACAAGACGAGAAAAGGACGAGCTGAATCTGCACATACACAGAGCGAGAATCTCTGGCGTCTGAAGAAAGACACGTCCCAGAGAAAAGAGATTATCCAATCACAGAACCCCCAGAATATTCACCCCCTGAATTTAAGGAGGAACCGGCCTCATGTGACGAAGGAAATCTCCCAGGCAGCGACATGTATGAACCCCCAGAACATACACAGACACAATATACCTCTACTTATACAGGGGCAGAATCCGAGTCACATGGAGAAGGAGATATCTCAAATCCTGACATTTCTCCCCTCCAGAACATCCACAGACTGAATATCCATCTACTGACATTAAGGAGGAATCACCCACATATGGAGAAGGAAATCTCACAGACAGCGACATGTATGAACCCCCAGAACATACACAGACTGAATATCCATCTACTGACATTAAGGAGGAATCACCCACATATGGAGAAGAAATCTCACAGACAGTGACATGTATGAACCCCCAGAACATACACAGACTGAATGCTCAGCTGATAATAATGGAGAATATGTAAAATCCAATCCAAACCCAGTGGAAATAAACCATAGCGAGTCCTTAATAGAATCCAGAAAGCCAGATCACAGGATATATTATACAGATCCCCTTACTCAGAATTCAGTTTATAAAGGACATTCAGCGTCTTCATCTGAATTATGGAAAGTCTCATATTCTGAGTCTGACCCTGTGATATGTGAAACAAGTTCAATAGAAAAACAACCATTTTCAACAATGATTAGCAGAGAGAATTCTGCCCCAAAATTGGGCCTTACCCTCCAACATGTTCACACCCTAGAGCAACCATTCTCATGCTCTGAATGTGGGAAACATTTTACAGACAGTATTACTCTTAAAAAGCATCAGAGGATTCACACCGGAAACACACAGATTAAATGCACTGAATGTGGGAAATGTAGTACCACCTCCTCAGATCTTACAAAACATAGGAGGATTCATACAGGAGAAAAACCATATAAATGTGATGAATGTGGTAAATGTTTTACCTGCGCTTCACATCTTGTAGAACATAAAAGGATTCACACAGGAGAAAAACCATTTAAATGTGGTGAATGTGGGAAATGTTTAACTGAATCCTCAACTCTTGCAAAACATGTAAAGATTCACACAGGAGAAAGACCGTTTATTTGCACTGAATGTGGGAAATGTTTTATTACAACATCAAATCTTGCACAGCATAAATGGATTCACACTCGCTAAAAAACATTTCTAGTGCATATAAAACCAGGCCCAGGCTCTCTCTTGAGCCTGCGCTCTGCCATTTTCTACGTGGCCTGTGCAACGTGGCAGAGTGGAGTTATTAACTGGAGTTGCATCCAAACTTTCATCCAGGATGCCTCAACATCAGGATCCCTAATCCCTGCTGTGCTTCCTAATAGTCAGGGTTTACTTGGGGTTGTCTGTCCAGGATACCAGGGGTTGCCAAAAATGGAGCTGCCCGCGGGCGCATTACGAAATTGGCGGCACACAGCAGCCGCTGGTCAGCCTTCCACACACTGTGAGGACGAGGCAGTCGGCGGATGCGGCCCGTCTGTCCACTGAGTGTGTGTGGTGGACTGGCAGCACACAGCAGCTCCGACCGTTTATCATCAAGTGCTGTCAGAACAGAAGCTAAGACCAGCAGATGTGCAGCAGAGCAGAGTATTTGAACACGTTACTTGAGACCTCACGTGCCCCGCGGTCCACGTACAGGCAGTTGCATGCAAGTCACGTGATAATGTGCTGTTACTGCGTGTCTCGTGACGGTGTCAGGGAGCGGCTTCCCTCTGTTCATGCAGCCTGTCATGAGGAGGATCTGGTATTATCCACACCGTGTCAGAGGGAGGTTCCAGCACTCTGCACCTGTTAGGGGGGGGTGCGCTATTGCAACTTCCACTGCAGGTGTCGGCCTGGTGTTTGCAAGTGAAGGTAAGGATGCCGGGTGAGAGGCGGTAATTTCCGCTGTGTGCAGGAAAAGGAGACCTCAGCTGGGTTAGCCCCCCTTTATCAAAATTTTTGCGTGTAGCGCTCACCCCCGGAGGAGCCGCTGATTAAACCTCGGGTTAGTCTCACCGCACTAGGAAATAATTATACACTAGCACATTTGTGGATTTTTATATATTATATTTTTTACTGATCCCAATAAAGCAGCATATATTACGCATATACGGTATTTGAGTAACAAAAATTCGTAACGCGGGAAAAACACGCGGCGGTAAAAGAAACCGGTTAACCCCCTCAGTTCTGGAGTGTAAGTCCCGTGAATAATAGCTCAAAAATATATATGTGTGTTGTCTAAGGTACCCGGGTACTGTGTTCAACTGGCCAGTGAATGAAACAAAACAATCTTCGACTAGTTACTGTTGGGGCCCTGTGAATTTAAACAATATTGCAGCGTGCGTTTCGGTTTTGGAACTGCGGCCTGGAGGCCTCTCACCAATCCGATGAACGAAACTGTCCTGCTCTCGATGCCTCGATCACAAGATCTTCTCCTCTGTGTACTGGGACTCCGTGCTACTGAATCTGCTCTCGGCTTGCCCAATCTCCGCAACTGGAACACCGATCCGCTGCCTGCACTCCCAATCGATCAGCGCAGTCTCCTCACACGGGGTCCTGCCGGAACTAGTTTTTTTCTCCAGACCTCTCAGCACTGCGCAGGTCTCAACGCGATTACTGTCCCGATCTCCAGCACCCGTAAGACAGCGTCTGTACTTCGGCCTGGTTGCGATCCCTGACAGCTCCAACGTGCGTCCTCCACCTTTCACTGCTTCGCTCACTCTGCTTCTGCCTTGTACGAGGCTGCTGATCTCTTTCCTCTTCCTGTAACACCTCCTTCCTGTCCTCACGCAAAGGATGATGGTACATGTAGTTCGGTTTTGTCCAGCATAGTCTAACAATGTCTCTGTCTCCCTCTGGTGGCAGCAATAGTTCAATGCACCAGAATACAGTGTTTTTTAAAGCAGCGCTACACTCTCCCCCCTTGGGTCCCTCCAAGGAAGTGTAACAGATACATAACATTGCAGTATTCACATTAAGCAATACATTCAGGTTCAGTAGCAAACATATAATGAGTCAGATATAGATCCTCGAGTTGACTCATGTCCCTAGCTACCTCAGCTAGCATAGCAGACACTTCGGGCAGCCTTCGCACAGTTGTAACCGCTTCTTCTGTGCTATGTCCCGTTGCATCATATGTAAGTCTCTGAGGGGGCCGTATTGAACGTTTAACTGATGAGTTCTGTGCCAGTTCTTTAGAGGCCCGGCCTTTCCATCCGGACATATTTGGTATACCGGCAGACCAGGCAGTTGCTTGCAGACAATGTAAATTTGAGAACTCCATCTATCGGCCAGTTTGTGCCTTGCAGAAACACCCAAGTTCTTTAACAAAACACTATCGCCAGGCTGTAGGTCCTGTACCCGAACTCTCAAATCGTAATTTTGCTTGTTTCTCTGCTGTCTACCTTCTGAGGCCAAACGGGCCTGTTCAAATGCAGCAGCTAGGTTTCTCCGGAGTCTGTGCACATAATTTTTGTAGGAAGTGACAGACGTCTGGTCAAGAGATGGGCCAAAAGCTAAATCAACTGGCAGTCGAGCCTCTTTTCCAAACATGAGACGATAAGGCGAGTACCCAGTTGCATCACTCTCAGTACTATTGTACGCATGCACCAGCGTAGCTATGTGATGACTCCAACTCTGTTTCTCTTTAGCTGACAGTGTCCCCAACATATTCGGTAGAGTGCGATTAAACCTTTCTGGTTGAACATCACCTTTGGGGTGATATGGAGAAGTTTGAGTCTTCTGAATTCCTAGTACTTCTAACAATTGCCCGACAAGTCAGCTCTCAAAGTCTCTGCCTTGATCTGAGTGGATTCTTTGTGGTAGGCCGTAATGAACGAAAAACTTCTCCATTAAAACTTTTGCTACTGTAGTATCAAGTTGGTCTTTTGTAGAGAAAGCTTGGGCATAATGAGTGAAGTGATCAGTCACTACTAAAATATTTCCCTGCCACTAGCATCAGGCTCTAAGCACAGGAAATCAATGCACACCAAGTCCATGGGTCCTTGACTTTGCAGGTGGCTCATTGGAGTAGTTCAAGGTGAGAGAGTCTTCCTTTGAATACACCTCAAACACGAATGGCAGTAACTTTCCACTTCACATCTCATACAGGGCCAATAGAATCTGTCTCGCACCAGTTTAAAAGTTCTCTCTTCACCCAAATGTCCATGATCATCGTGCAATGCTCGTGCAAGCTACGGCCTCCAACTTCCGAGGATCCGTCGAAACACCTTTTGCCGAAACAACATGTCCCAGGTACGTAACTGAAGGTAGACAAAATTGACACTTTTCCAGGGACAGTTTCAACCCCTCTTCATGGAGCCGCTTCAAAACCTTCTCCAACCGTTGCTCATGTTCTTCCAAAGTCTTCCCGAACACAATAATATCATCTAGATACACCAACACCTATCAGGTTCATATCTCCGACTGTCTTCTCCATTAATCGTTGGAACGTGGCGAGAGCCCCCGTGAGGCCTTGAGGCATTCTGTTGAACTCAAAGAATCCCAATTGGCAGATGAATGCAGTCTTCTCTTTGTCTCCAGGATGCATAGGTATCTGATGACACCCACTTCGCAGGTCTAGTACACTAAACCATTTTGCTCCAGACAAACACTGTAGGGCATCTTCTATCTGAGGAGTAGCATATTGATCTGGAATGGTCCTCTGATTTAGCGTGCAATAGTCTATACATAAACGGATACGACCATTCTTCTTTCGAACCATCACTATGGGAGAGGCATAAGGACTCCTGGACTCTTGAATCACCTTAGTCATCTGTAGTTCATTCAGCTGTTCTCGTAGATCATCCAAGTCTACCAGCGGAACTCGTCTTGACCTTTCTCGAGAGGGCTTATCCTCTTGTAGTCGAATGCAATGTTCAGTACTCTTAGCTAATCCCACATCTAACTCATCCTTCGAAAACAAGTCCTTCCATTTTAAAATCTGAGACTGAAGTCGCTTCTTCCATTCAGTCGAGATGGGAATGTCTTTAGGATAGAACCGTTCAGCTGGAATCTCTTTGTTCACTCCCCCCCCCCTAAATCAGTAGGGGAGAGGCGTAACAGAAGCCACTTGTCCAATGGGCATTCGTGCTTTCAGGACCACTGGAGAATCAGATACATTACATACACTGACGGAAATTCTTCCTCTTGGCTGTTGTAAAACTCTTGTGGAGATTATCTCAGGGATTACTTCCACTCCGGCCTCACTTTCGCGACTGGGATCAGTTTCCAGTACCACATAAGGACCCGGTTGTGATCCGTTCAACTTGACTGAAGCCTGGAAACTCGCCACTTCTCCTGATTGCAGAACCTTCTCTGTTCCTCCCAATCTCCACAGACACCCCACTTCGGCAGGTGCCCTCTGTTCTTCGACCATTCGTTGATAGACTGGACCTAACATCGGATGCACTCCTCTTGTAGAACCTTCTTCCATCACTATGGGAGTCAGAAGACGCCTCACCAGATCAGTATTCATCCCCACTATCAAGAACTTCTGTTGGCTCCTGAAGGGCGAGGACACACAATGGCCAATGCATCACAACCTCCAGACTGTCCGACTTTGGATCCGATTTCTACCTTCACCTGTAGATATCCATCATAGGGAAGCTTCTCAGTTCTGATACCCCAGATCTCAAGGTCCTTTAATTTCTTCAAAGGTATGTGCTTCAAGTGCTTCTCATAGAAGTCTCGATAGATCAATGTCACTTGAGCACCTGAGTCTAACAGAGCTTTAGTGTAGACTCCCTCTACTTGGATTGGAACGATGGGAGAAGGACCTATCAGCTGGTCAGAACCGTAGCTAGCTCCTTTTGCACCCGAGGCAAAACCAGAAAATTGTGCCCCCCCACATTGATTTTTAAAATCAGAGTCCCCGACCAGTGGCGCAGTGCTAAGCTCCTGGATGCTCCCCGCGGCCAGAAGCAGTGGATCGGTCCACCCTTTGTGCTGTGGGATGAGAGGCAAGTATGTGATTTTGGGGGGTTCCAGCTGGTGCTGACTGATTCTGCAGAAGCGGCATCACTTAGCACCAGTGTCTAGCTGTGGGTAACTTTTGTAGCTATGTCAGGATGGTAATTAGCGTTAGGACTTTGTAATCCTAACGCTATTTACTCTTTGCGCTCCTCATGTTAAGTATAGGGAGCGCAAAGTACAGTAACCTCGCGCTGAAAAGCACAATATCCTGGATTTTTTAACCTGTTACCGTTGGGATTGTAATATGAAGGTCCTGTACTAGGATGTGATATGGGCAGCATGCAGTAACCTCATTTAACCTAGCACCAACGCTCACATGTGTGAGTGCTAGCGTTAAGGAGGTGATGGGGCCCTACATATATAGTGCACACACAGTACATGTACAAATACAGTACACACAGAATACATGCATGTATAGGAAAAGAACATTTAGCATAATATACACCCCCCCAGAATAATATACACAGCACTGAGCCCCCAGACTATTTTCCCCAGTTCACATGGATATAATTGCCCCCAGTTCACATGGATATTATTGACCCCAGCTCATATGGATATTATTGACCCCAGCTCATATGGGTATATATTGCCCCAGTTCACATGGATATGGCCCAGCTCATGGATATGACCCCAGCTCTCATGGATATTGCCCCCAGCTCTCATGGATAATGCCCCAGGTCTCATGGATATGCCCAGCTCTCATGGATATTGCCCCCCCAGGTCTCATGGGTAATGCCCCAGCTCTCATGGATATGCCCCCCCAGGTCTCATGGATATTGCCCCCAGGTCTCATGGATATTGCCCCCAGCTCTCATGGATAATGCCCCAGCTCTCATGGATATTGCCCCCAGCTCTCATGGATAATGCCCCAGGTCTCATGGATATTGCCCCCAGGTCTCATGGATATGCCCCCAGGTCTCATGGATATTGCCCCCAGGTCTCATGGATAATGCCCCCAGGTCTCATGGATAGTGCCCCCAGGTCTCATGGATAGTGCCCCCAGGTCTCGTGGATCAAGCCCCCAGGTCTCATGGATATGCCCCCAGGTCTCATGGATAGTGGCCCCAGGTCTCATGGATATTGCCCCCAGGTCTCACGGATATTACCCCCAGGTCTCATGGATATTGCCCCAGGTTTCATGGATATTGCCCCAGCTTACCTCTCATTGCAGGCGGCCGCGTGCTTCCTGCTTGAACGGCCGCTGACAGGAAGTGCAGCCGCTCACCTGGGATCGAAAAAACAGCCTGCCGTGATCTCGCGAGATCGTGGCTGGCTGTTAGATCCCAGGCGAGCGGCTTCACTTCCTGTCAGCGGCCATTCAAGCAGGAAGCAAGCGGCCGCCGGCAATCATTTCGGGCTGGGCGCTTCACAGCTGTGAAGGGGCGCAGCCATGGCTCGAGTCCTTCTGGAGAGCTGCGGGAACGCAGGTTTCCAGCAACCTGCGTTCCCGCAGCGTTCCCGCAGGACTCGAGCCATGGCTGCACCCCTTCACAGCTGTGCCCGAGGCACATGCCTCACTCGCCTCGCCCTTCCTACGGCCCTGCAGCTGGTCAGGAAACTTGTTCGTAGCCACAGGAGGTATAGGCCCAGTTCGTTGCACTCTAACCTAATTCCTGACCCGTTGAGGTCTTGGGTGTGCATTGCTTTCCCGCGACATAGGACCTGATACTAAGGGAGTAACTCTTTCAGTCCTGGCAGACACAGCATTTGCCACGGATCTGGGCCCTCTCGGCCTTTCATTTCGGACTTGAAAATTGGAGCGGGTTTCGACAGTCGGGTGCCTAGTTTGCTCCCTCTCCAGGGCCCTCTGGAGTTTCCCGCTTGCAAGGTGGACAACAGTTTCTCCACGGCCTTCAGGAGTTCTTCGACCAGTTTCTTTTCGGCCCTCCCTTTTGGGCACTGAGCCCTGAAATGGCCGATTTCCCCGCAGCCAAAACATTTCTTTCTTCGGAGTGTGGGCATATTCTCTTCTTGCGGCTCGCTTGGAGACCCCCCTGTTTGAGGCTACAGCAACCCCCTCAGTTCTGGTGTCCTTAGCCGACAGCAATGTCATCAACTCTATCATTTGCGACATCTGAGTTTTCAAAGCCAGCACTTCGGTCTGTATGTCCGCTACACAGAGAGTTCCTACTTCTGCGGTGAAAACTGTGTGTGAAGCATTAGCAACCCTTTTAGCCTTAATTAAAGCCTCTTCTTCTCGGATAGCTTTGACCAGTTTGGAATAGGTCAGTCTCTTGCTCTGGTATCTAGTCTGAAATTTCAACATTATGGGATCCAGTGGGAGTGTTCCTTTGAAAATTTAATCTATCAAAGCTTTGCTTGCATGACTCGGTTCCATGCCTCCTTTTAGAATAACCTGATGGATGATTTTATCCAGCCGCCAGACATAGGTGGACAATTCTTCTCCTTCCTTTTGATAGGTGTGAGAGAACTTGTGTCACGTCCTGGGTCTCTGGCGCCCCCTCTGGCTTCTATGGACATTGCTTTTAGTTCTGGACATTTGGTTCACGTCCAAGCCTGGACCTCACCTGGACTTATTGTTCTCATTTAGTCATGGCCTATATAGGCAGGCATCGCCCTAAGAAGGGCGCTGCCTCATTCTGATGTTTCAGTCTGCTTTGTTCCAAGCCTTGATCTCCTTGATCCTTATTCACATGCCTTGCAGTTCTGGTAGGGATCTGTTACTCAGGTTCTCCTGTATGTATTCAAGTTACCCTTTATATCTTTACTTTCAGGTTTTGGGTTTACTCCTCCGCCAGTTCTGTGTTTACATCTGTTTAATATCTCCCAGGTCTTTTTTTATTCATTCTGTTTTGTTCATATGGTTCCTGTTTTGTATTTATGTTTGCATTTCATGTTTATTCTCTAGGTTTAAACAGGTTTATGTTTTCACTCATGTTAATCTAGTGTTTAGTTCTCTTATGTCTTTCTGCCTATAGTTTCCCAGGTCCTTGGTTGTTGATCTGTTTATTTATTTAGTTCAAGTTTATGGTTTTATTCTAGTGCTCAGGTTTTTTGTTTCATTGTGGTGTTCTGGTCCCTTGCTGTATATAGTACTGTTGTAAATAAATCCCTTGTTTTGTTTTTACATCCATGGGTCATGTCTGTTAACTGCTCAAGTAGCTCACACCCCTTCTGTGCCATGTCAGGTCAGGCCCCCCATCACAACTTGTGGATAAGCTCGGCACAATCCTCCACTCCCCCGAAAGTTTCCTGTAAAGCTTCTAGATACTGAGCAGCAGTGCAGCCTGGCTTGTCCCTCTTCAGATTTCGGATGACATCTGAAGCAGGAGCTCTTAAACTCTCGATCAACCTTTGTCTCTTCATGGTGTCAGCAATAGGGATGAGCTGTTCGGTTCGATTGGTTCGGAGTTCACATCGAACATAGCCTGTTCGTTTGTTTGCGAACTACGAACATTTCCGCGTGTTCGCCACGTGTTCGGCCACAATGCACCACAATGGACCACAATGCACTTTTCCACTGGCCTGAAGCTTGTAATTGGCTACAGCCTTGCACCTGACCACAGGTCTGGTGCAAGACAGGTTCAACACTATGCCAATCACGGCTCAGAGTCCTGATTGGGCAAATTTTGCCCAATTATGGGCTCACAGAGCTAAGTCCCACCACACTACATAAGGCTTCACACAGCGCTTCTGCACGCATTTGAGAGGAGATTTCATAGGAGATTGTTGTTGTGTTAGTGTGTGTTCTTACTGCCAGTCTGCCACCAGCTACTGGGGGGTCTCATTTCTATCAAATATCTGGGAATTGTTGTAATCATTGTGCTCAGTCCCAGCAACTATTTTGGGTGCTCAGTAATTTCAGCAAAATATTTGGGAATTGAGGTAATCTGAGGTAATCTTTGTGCTCACCCAGCAACTATTTTGGGGGCTCAGTAATTTCTGCAAAATATTTTGGAATTGAGGTGATCTGTGTCTTGTCACTGCCAGCAAGTATTTTGGGGGTCACTAATTTCTACAAAATATTTGGGAATTGAGGTGATCTGTGTCTTGCCACACAGCCAGTGCCACGCAGTATTTTGGGGGCCACTAATTTCTACAAAATATCTGGGAATTGAGGTGATCTGTGTCTTGCCACACAGCCAGTGCCACACAGTATTTTGGGGTCACTAATTTCTACAAAATATTTGGGAATTGAGGTGATCTGTGTCTTGTGACTCACTGCCAGTACCACCCAGTATTTTGGGGATCACTAATTTCTACAAAATATCTGGGAATTGAGGTGATCTGTGTCTTGTCACACAGCCAGTGCCATGCAGTATTTTGGGGGCCACTAATTTCTACAAAATATCTGGGAATTGAGGTGATCTGTGTCTTGTCACACAGCCAGTGCCACGCAGAATTTTGGGGTCACTAATTTCTACAAAATATTTGGGAATTGAGGTGATCTGTGTCTTGTGAGTCACAGCCAGTGCCACGCAGTATTTTGGGCGTCAGTAATTTCTCCAAAATATTTGGGAATAATCCGTGTGTTCTCACTGGCTGCCACCCATCAGGGGGTCTCACTGATTTATAGGAGGTTTCTGAGACTTGTAATCTGTGTCTTCTCACTGCTACCCATCAGGGGGTCCCACATACTTCTAGCAGATTAATGCGAATTGTAATTTGTGTCTTCTCACTGCCACCCATCTGGGGGTCTCACTGATTTATAGGAGGTTTCTGAGACTTGTAATCTGTGTCTTCTCACTGCCACCCATCAGGGGGTCCCACATACTTCAAGCAGATTTATGCGAATTGTAATTTGTGTCTTCTCACTGCCACCCATCTGGGGGTCTCACTGATTTATAGGAGGTTTCTGAGACTTGTAATCTGTGTCTTCTCACTGCCACCCATCAGGGGGTCCCACATACTTCAAGCAGATTTATGCGAATTGTAATTTGTGTCTTCTCACTGCCACCCATCAGGGGGTCTCACTGATTTATAGGAGGTTTCTGGGAATTGTAATCTGTGTCTTGTCACTGGCTGCCAGCTATCAGGGTGTCTCACTGAGTTATACCAGAGTTCTGTAAATCTTTAATCTTTATACCAGAGTTGAATCAGAGTTCTGTATATATTTAATCTATATATCACTCACGATGTCTGAAAGAACAAAAAGGACAGGCAGACGCTCCCAGACACAGATAAGAGGGCAAGCAGCCCCTGTGTCGGGAGGCTGTGCCTCTGGTCGTGGTGGACGTGGTGCATCCTCTGCAGGGGCACGCTTGTCCTTTCTAACTGGTGCTGGCCATCTTAAGCAGCAGCAACATACAGAGGATTTGGTGGATTAGCTAACCAGGCCATCCTCATCCTCCGAGTCCTCTGCCAGCCAGGCTTGTAGTGCTTTACAGTCCACCTCGGCTGCCAAAGCATCTAATGCAGCCTCCATGTCCACAGCTACTCCTGCCGTAGCCTCGCTATCACACACAGAGGAGTCAGCTGAATTGTTTGACTACAATGACCGTGACATGCTGCTTGAGGATGTGCAGCAAGTACAGTGCTCTGATTCAGTCTCTGAGGTTGAGGAAGGGAGTATAATCAACCTAGAGGAAGGGGGTGCCAGTGATGACACACAAATAACTGGCACTCATGTTGCCCAGCAGCTGCAGCATACTGCCAAGTTGGCTCCAGTGACGAGGAGATAGGGGGTGATGATGACAATGATGATGAGGTCACTGACTCCACCTGGGTGCCTGATCGAACAGAGGAATCAAGTGAGGAGGAGGGGGAGGAGGAGGCACAGCAAACATGAGGCACAACATCCTCTATGACCAACCGTAGCACTTGCCAGTCCAAGGCATCAGATGTCAGAGCTGCTCAGGTGAAGAGCGCTGTTGTCTCAAAGCACACATGCAGGAACTCTGCTGTCTGGGAGTTCTTTAAGAAATGTGCAGCAAACCCCACCGTTGCTATTTGTAATCTATGTCAGATGAGGCTCAAGCGTGGGAAAGACACCGGACGCTTGGGTACCACTTGCTTGAGGTGACATATGACCTCCTGCCACACATCCCGTTGGCGCAAAACTTTGCGTATGTCCTCCTCCTCATCTGTCTCTACCCCCACTGTATGTCCTGCCATGTCATTGCCTACAACCTCCACTGACAGGAATGATGATACAGTAATGGATGTACCAGCTCCTTCCTCACAATGTGACAGCATCCCATCAGTTGAAGATTTACACAGTCAGATTACGTTGCCCCAGCTGCTGCAGCGTAAGAAAAAATATAGTCCCAACCATCCCCAAGCACAGCGTCTACATGCCAGCTTAGCAAAATTACTCACATTGCAGCTGCTGCCTTTCCAGCTGGTGGACTCTGCTCCCTTCCATGAATTTGCTGAATGTGCTGTACCACAGTGGCAGGTTCCAAAACGCCATTACTTTTCACGCAAGGCCATTCCAGCACTATACCAGCACGTGGAAGACAATGTTATCCAGTCATTGGGAAAGGCAGTCAGCAGCAAGGTGCATGTGACTTTAGACATGTGGTCCAGCAATCATGGACAGGGTCGTTACATTTCCTTCACGGCACACTGGGTAACACTCAGTGGCGTAGCGTGGGTTGTCAGCACCCGGGGCAAGGCAAGATTTGCGCGCCCCCCCAAACCTGTGGACACGTTGGCACGCCCTGATTCCCTTCCACCCACCAGTAAAGTGTATGTATGTGAGGTGGTGTGCACTGACTGCAGAGTTATTCTCATATTTCTATGTATTTGTGCATGCCCCCAGGCTTTGCCCTGGGCAGTCGGCTTAAACATCACAGCAATAAAACTCACAGTAATGTGCGGTGCATATGAGCACATCACAGAGCTACACAGCAATAAGATGCACGGTAATATGCAGTGTATATGAGCGTATCACAAAGCTGCGTAGAAACAAAACTCAGCAATATGCTGTGTGTATGAGCGTATCACAGAGCTGCGTAGAAATAAAACTCAGCAATATGCTGTGTGTTTGAGTGTATCACAGAGCTGCGTAGAATTAAAACTCAGCAATATGCTGTGTGTATGAGCGTATCACAGAGCTGCGTAGAAATAAAACTCAGCAATATGCTGTGTGTTTGAGTGTATCACAGAGCTGCGTAGAATTAAAACTCAGCAATATGCTGTGTGTATGAGCGTATCACAGAGCTGCGTAGAAATAAAACTCAGCAATATGCTGTGTGTATGAGCGTATCACAGAGCTGGTTGGGAATAAAACTAATAAAATAATAATAAATTAATATAAAATATATTTAAAATTAAAATATTCAAGTAATTACACAACAAATTGAAATTGATTAAATTATTTATTATAATAAATTATATATATTAAAATTATAGAATCCAGATCTCCACACTCCGTCTCTGCTGTATCTATTGCCCCGGTGCTGGGAACCGGCTGCTCACATAGAAATATTCCTGATATCATTCAGGATACCAGTCGCCGTGTGGCGGGATATCGGGAATATTTATATATTAAAATTATATATTAATAGTCTATAAATATAGTACATTATATTTAAATATTAAAATAAATA
Organism: Leptobrachium leishanense; assembly: GCA_009667805.1. Taxonomy (NCBI): domain Eukaryota; kingdom Metazoa; phylum Chordata; class Amphibia; order Anura; family Megophryidae; genus Leptobrachium; species Leptobrachium leishanense. The sequence continues at coordinate 42,290 of RXON01002773.1, read as the reverse complement.
AATTTAAAATTATATTAAAATGTATTAAATTACAGATTATTAAAATAAATAAATTATATTTTAATATATTAATATAATTATACAAAATTTCAAAACAAAATATATATATTACTATTTATTACTAGTAATAAGCCCCTGTGCATGCTGTGAGCGCCAGGTGGGGACAGGGTGACAGGAGAGTGTGACTAAGCGCTGGGTAAGGGAGCAGCTTGTTCTCTGGCTGCACAGTGCACAATGCCTGGTACCTCAATTTTTGATTGGGACCCCCACTGCCAGAACCTGAGCCCAGTGCCAGCTCCTTCATCTCCACTGTCTGGAGAAAATAGCCAGTCCCTGTGTCTCCTTTCCCCCAATCATCCCATGTTTCAAAAAAAGCAAGCCTGATTTCTCTAAGGCAGTTCATGTCCCCCCCCCCTCCCTCCATTTTACTCACTGTCTTGGCTGTCATGATGGGGCTCGTGATGTGTCTGCAGCCTGTGACCGTCTCCTCCTTCACACTGTGTGCAGAGGCCGTGCAGTCACACCAGGAAGAGGATGGAAGTGGGGGAGGAGCCATATATGTGAGCTGCCTGCACTCAGCTTGTGTGACCTCATGACCAGGATGCTGCAGGCAGCTCCTCCTCCTCTTAGTCTCCTCCAATCCCTTAAAACTCTGGAGCAGCACACGGAGGGAGCCAAGCCACACCCCCTCCCTCTCTCTGCCGCCGCGCTGGAGTCTGAGTGCAGGCGCTCGGCCAGAAATTAAAAAAAAAAAATCGGAAAAAAAAGCCTGCGGTACCTGGACATTATTAGGGGTGCAAATTTCTTTTGAAATTTTGCGCCCCTAAGTAAATTGCGCCCGGGGCCATGGCCCCCCTGGCCCCCCCCACGCTACGCCACTGGTAACACTGATTGCAGCTGGGAGGGATCCAAGATGGGGCTCTGTGCTGGAGCTTGTTCATCCACCACGCCTCCAGAAAGCTGCTTGTATGAGGTCTGTCTGCTCCACCATCACCTGTCCCTCTTCCTCCTCCTCCTCCTTCTGTGTCTCTGGCGAAGTAGCAGTTAAACCGACGCCTGACAGGGGCTACGCAATGGCTCAAGCAAAAAGATGCCATACTGTGCTTGAGCTGGTTTGTTAAGGGGACAGGAGCCACACCGGGCCAGAAATTCTGTCAGCTCTGCAGGGGCAGGTGCAGAGATGGTTAACACCACGCCAGCTTCAGCTGGGAATGATCGTCTGTGATAATGGCAGCAACCGTCTCTCCGCCCTACGCAAGGGTAAATTGACGCATGTACCATGCCTAGCACACGTCCTAAATCTAGTGGTACAGCGTTTCCTAACCAAGTACCCAGGGCTGGCAGAGCTTTTCAGCCAGGCCAGAAACGTCTGCAGCCACTTCAGACAGTCATTCCCAGCAAGTGTTCGCCTAGCAGAAATTCAAATTGAATTCCACCTTCCCACAAACCGTCTGATCTGTGACATGCCCACCAGGTGGAATTCGACATTAGCAATGCTGCAGCGTCTGCACAAGCAGCAGAGGGCCACCAACGAGTACCTGTGTGAGTATGGCACAAGGACAGGTTCAGGTCAACTTGGTTTTTTTCCCCCCCGCAGTGGCTGATGATCAAGGATGCATGCACTGTACTGTCACCATTTGAGGAGGCAACGAGGATGGTGAGCAGGGACAGTGTATGCATCAGTGACACAATTCCTTTAGTGTTCCTGCTGGAGCACACTCTGCGCGGAATTATAGATGTGGCTCTAGAGGCAGAGCAGTGGGAGGAAGAGGAGGCCTTCCCTAGCTCTGAAGGCCCTAGTCTTTCCGCAGACAGCATTCCAGCGGGTCCTCCTCAGATCAGACAGGAGGAGGATGAGGAGGAGGAATATTTGAGTAGGGGTATATCTATACTATAATTGAGTAAGGCTTGGCGTGTCCGTCGCCAAGCCTTACTCTGCGAATGCGCGCGCAACCAGCGGCGGTTGGTTGCGCACGCATGCAACCGCCGCGGCACGAGCCGGCTGTGCGCTCGCCGCGGCGGTTACAAGATGCACACAGCAGCCGGGTAGAGGCTGCGCTCGCAGCCTCTACCCGGCTGCCGCGCGCATTCAACCCCCGAGCGGCGAAGGGAAAGGTCCCTCCGCCGCTCGGGGGTTGGATGCGTGCGGCAGCTGGGTAGAGGCTGCGCTCGCAGCCTCTACCCGGCTGCCGAGCACATCCAACCTCCGAGCGGTGCCGGGGAAGTGAAAGTTTCCCCACTTCCGCTCTTTGAAGGACCCAAGCCCCGGTCACGTGACCACAGCTTGGGTCCTTCAACGAGCGGAAGCGGGGAAACTTTCACTTCCCCGGCGCCGCTCGGAAAGGTAAGTATGGCGCGGAGCTCATGGGGCGGCTGTCCGAATGCCGATAGAGCATTCGAACAGCCGCCCCATATCTGGTCTGGGGTCTGAGCTGGGGCATATATCCATGAGCGCTGGGGCCAATATCCATGAGCTGGGGGGCAATATCTATGAGCTGGGGGGCAGTATCCAGGAGCTGGGGGCAGTATCCAGGAGCTGGGGGGCAGTATCCATGAGCTGGGGGCAGTATCCATGAGCTGCGGGGCAGTATCCAGGAGCTGGGGGGCAGTATCCAGGAGCTGGGGGCAATATCCAGGAGCTGGGGGCAATATCCAGGAGCTGGGGGCAATATCCAGGAGCTGGGGGGCAGTATCCATGAGCTGGGGGGGCAATATCCAGGAGCTGGGGGGCAGTATCCATGAGCTGGGGGGGCAATATCCAGGAGCAGGGGGGCAATATCCATGAGCTGGGGGGCAATATCCAGGAGCTGGGGGGCAGTATCCAGGAGCTGGGGGGCAGTATCCAGGAGCTGGGGGGCAATATCCATGAGCTGGGGGGCAATATCCATGAGCTGGGGGGCAATATCCATGAGCTGGGGGGCATTATCCAGGAGCAGGGGGGTAATATCCATGAGCTGGGGGGCAATATCCAGGAGCTGGGGGGCATTATCCAGGAGCTGGGGGGCATTATCCAGGAGCTGGGGCAATATCCACGTGCTGGGGCATATATCCACGTGCTGGGGCAATATCCACGAGCTGGGGCAATATCCACCAGCTGGGGCAATATCCACGAGCTGGGGCAATATCCACGAGCTGGGGCAGTATCCATGTGCTGGGGCAGTATCCACGAGCTGGGGCAGTATCCACGAGCTGGGGCAGTATCCACGAGCTGGGGCAGTATATCCACGAGCTGGGGCAGTATCCACGAGCTGGGGCATATATCCATGAGCTGGAGCAGTATATCCACAATAGACTGCCCTCTGGGCAGGCTTTCCACCTTGTATATATATAATATTGAAGGTGGGGATTCCTCAAGGGAGGGTTTGGTGTGCCCAGAAACACCAGGACTGGTATGTGGCTGGGAGGAGGAAGTGCACGATGGGGTCATCCTCCTCATTGAGCAGGAAGACTCGGAAGCTAATGCCACCTCCAACCTACGCTGCATGGGCTCCCTTATTATGCAAAGCCTGCTGAAGGACCTCAGGATTTGTGCTATCAAGGAGAGGGATCGTTACTGGTTGGCAACCCTTCTTGATCCACGATACAAGGGTAAAGTTGCAGAGCTCATCCTGCCCGCACAGAGGGAGCACAGGATGAAAAAACTTGAGGACGCTCTAAAGCGACACTTGTGTAACACCTTTCCAGGCACTGGTAGGTTACCAAGTGATGACAAAGGTGCTTCTGAGGCTGCGGATGATCAGAGGAATAGTGGTGAAGGCCGGGGGGCCGCTTGACTGATGCCTTTTTAAATTTTCTTAGTCCATGACGCCGAGGGACGTCAAATGTAGGCACCAATTGCCAGCGTCTTCACCATATGGTACAGGACTACCTAGGGGCAAGGGCAGACCTGGATAACTTTCCAGCAGATGATCCACTGGCTTACTGGGTGTCGAGATTGGATCACTGGCCAGAATTTAGCCAATATGCTATGCAGCTACTAGGTTGCCCTTGATCTAGCGTGCTTTCTGAAAGGACGTTTCGCTGCCGCTGGAGGTTTTGTCACAGACAAAAGACTATGTAGACCGGCTGACATTTATAAAAATGAATCAGTCCTGGATCAGCAGCTATCAATCCCCTGATGCTGAAGTAATGGAATAGATCGGGGATGTCCTCTTCTGCAGTCACAAAACCTCCAGCACTGAACTCTTCCACAATACCACAAAAGGGTTACGGTGTGAAGGCACTTGCTGCCATGAAAGGCACAATATTTGACTGCACTGACGCCTGTGCCACATTTATATCATTTTAATTTTTTGAACCGCAGGGTCCAACCCTGCACTCTTCCACAATACCACAGAGGGGTTACTGTATGAATGCACTTGCTGGCCTGGCACCAAAAGCACAATATCTGGGTGCACTGACGCCTTTAACCCTTTCACTAATGAAGACGTGTGGGGAACATCCTCATTGACTCCTAAGGAAAGATAGGGGTGGAGATAGGGGTTCCTTTGATCCCAGATATCTCCCAACCTTTGGCAGCTAGCAGGGTCATCTTTGGTATCATTAGAAAGGCCAGAGCATGGCCCTTCCAAGGATACCAAACATGACCATGTTTAAAGTAAAGAATAAAAATAATAAAAAGAGAAAAATTTGGTTTTTTTAAGACTTGAAATGGCTCAGCAGTGAAGGGGTTAACAGATTCATATCTTTTAATAGAGGACCACATGGTCCACCCCTGCACTCTTCCACAATACCACAGAGGGGTTACTGTATGAATGCACTTGCTGGCCTGGCACCAAAGCACAATATCTGGGTGCACTGACGCCTTTAACAGATTCATATCTTTTAATATAGGACCACATGGTCCACTCCTGCACTCTTCCACAATACCACAGAGGGGTTACTGTATGAATGCACTTGCTGGCCTGGCACCAAAAGCACAATATCTGGGTGCACTGATGCCTGTAACAGATTCATATCTTTTAATATAGGACCGCATGGTCCACCCTTGCACTCTTCCACAATACCACAGAGGGGTTACTGTATGAATGCACTTGCTGGCCTGTCACCAAAAGCACAATATCTGGGTGCACTGACGCCTTTACCAGATTCATATCCTCAGAGGGGTTACTGTGTGACGGCACTGTTGCTGACGCTAAAGGCCCAATTTTAAAGCACCTATTGTTACTTTCATCCAAACCCTGCACCATAATTTAGCCCAAAAAAATCACTAAACTTTTTCTGCACGTCCTAAAATGTCTTTTCATACAGGCTGCCGCCCCAAGCAGTTGTTTATGAATAGATTAAAGGAAAACCGTTTACCTCATTTAAAACGTTATTTTTTTGTTTTTAAATGTTTCTATACATCCTAGAAATCCGCCACTTCACGGGCAGGTTATGGGGACCTCCTAGGCACGATATTTGAAGGAATTTTTCATTTTTATTTTTAACCCTTATTTCATGGAAATTTTCATTTTAAATTTTTTTAAAAAACTTTTTGTCCTTGTTTCCTGTCCTCCAGGGCACTACCCAGACCCCCATACACCTTTTATGGCAAATATCTAGCATATATGCCCTCTTGGAGGGCACTCTAAAAATCGAATTTTGAGTCCCATTGACTTGCATTGAGTTCGAATTCGAACATTTGGAAAGTTCGAGTTCAAATGCAAACCGAACTCGGAGGTGTTCGGCTCATCCCTAGTCAGCAACTTCCTATTCTTCCACGGCTTGCATTGTGGTAAAGAATGCAACAGGAGGGAACCCTGTGACTGTTGTAGAAGTAGTATCCGGTACCCTGTGACTTGACGTTGTCGGGCACCGGAACCTTTGCGGGATCACCACGTGGCGCGCTGGGTTGGACCAGTCAAACTTCCACATCGTCGGCCAGCTTCACACTCGCGCACTGAAAACACACTGGAACATCCTTTCTCCACTCAAAAAGAACATATGTGTGAGAAGTCTCTGTGTTCGCCTTAATGTCCAGTATTGCCCCCCTATGATCTGGTGTCAGCGTGGCCACAGCCCGGCGAATTTGGTCTTCGGTCCAAGTGTCTGCGGGAATGTCCATAACTACACTTAACCCTTTCTCCTCACACCATTCGGCAGCAGTGTCTGGATCCATAATTAACCCTTTAATTGCGGTATCCACAGAGACTGGTATCCCGGAACAAGCCCCCACGTGTAGCGCTCACCCCCGGAGGAGCCGCTGAATAAACCTCGGGTTAGTCTCACCGCACTAGGAAATAACTATACACCAGCACTGTTGTGGATTTTTATATATTATATTCTTTACTGATCCCAATAAAGCAGCATATATTACGTATATACGGTATTTGAGTAACAAGAATTCGTAACGCGGGAAAAACACGCGGCGGTAAAATAAACCGGTTAACCCCCTCAGTTCTGGCGTGTAAGTCCCGTGAATAATAGCTCAAAAATATATATGTGTACTGTGTTCAACTGGCCAGTGAATGAAACAAAACGATCTTCGACTAGTCACCGTTGGGGCCTTCTGAATGTAAACAATATTGCAGCATGCGTTTCTGTTTTGGAACTGCGGCCTGGAGGCCTCTCACCAATCCGATGAACGAAACTGTCCTGCTCTCGATGCCTCGATCACAAGATCTTCTCCGCTGTGTACTGGGACTCCGTGCTACTGAATCTGCTCTCAGCTTGCCCAATCTCCGCAACTGGAACACCGATCCGCTGCCTGCACTCCCAATCGATCAGCACGGAGGTCCTGCCAAAACTATTTTTTTTTCTCCAGACCTCTCAGCGCTGCGCAGGTAGGTCTCAACGCGATTACTGTCCCGATCTCCAGCACCCGTAAGACAGCGTCTGTACTTCGACCTGGTTGCGATCCCTGACCGCTCCAACGTGCGTCCTCCACCTTTCACTGCTCCGCTCACTCTGCTTCTGCCTTGCACGAGGCTGCTGATCTCTTTCCTCTTCCTGTAACACCTCCTTCCTGTCCTCACGCAAAGGATGATGGTACATGTAGTTCGGTTTTGTCCAGCATAGTCTAACAATGTCTCTGTCTCCCTCTGGTGGCAGCAATAGTTCAATACACCAGAATACAGTGTTTTTTAAAGCAGCGCTACATGAGCAAAACTCATGCAATTGGTCAGATCGTTGTTAGATCACACATAGAAGAGATATTAACAATTATTGTAAGGGGGGCTAACCCATCATCAGCCCCCCTTATCAAAAAATTAAACGCGTCGCTATTTTGGAAGCTTTACGGTAGATCAGGTTTGATCAAGTGGTTTTAACATTAGATCACACATAATTACTGAGTTATTAAGTGATTAATATAGATGGGTTAGCCCCCCCCCCACATTAAATTTTCTGGCAAAAAAACATTCAGGATGATTGGGGTGGGCACAGGACAGGTTATAAGGTGCTGGGGCAGGTCACCGAACAGGTTATGGGATGATGGGTGCAGGTTACAGAGATCACAGTGGGGTTGGGGGGGCACAGGATCTTTATTTTGATTTCTTGCTTTTTTTGTATTTGTGCTTTTATAACACATTAAACAGATATAAGGCAATCCCTCATAATAATGACAATTCAGGGGGATATCTGCTAAACTAAAGTTTAACAGCTCATTTTTTTTTACTTATTTTTTTGAGAAAGGATTTTAGCAGGAAGGATACATTGAGATTTCTCTGGTTTTCAGTATGTCCTGGGTGGCGAGTTAGGTGTCTTGCCCAAGGACACTTACTGGAGAGGTGCTCTTGCTGGGATCGAGCCCATGTCTCCACAGGCTCTCTCCACGCAGAGCAGTGATGTTACCTCTACTCCACCCATTAAGGGTTCTATTCCTCAATGAACATTAAAGGAACACTCTAGGCTAAAAATCTCCCCCTTTTTTTCTTACATTAAAATATACCTATTCCCTACCTAGTTATTGTGTATATATATATAATTTTTAAATGTAATACTTACCCTAAAAACCACTTCTTTCCAACGGCATTTTTTTTTTATACTCCCTCCCTCCTCTTCCGCTCCCGTCCTTCTAACTCTGTAACTTGGCTAATGGTTTACGTGAGAAGCGCGCATGCGCACCTCTCATGTAAGCCAGCCAATCAGCAGGCTTCCTCTTCTAATTGGATTAGTGTTACGCGCAGAGGATGTGCGCAACACTAATCGCAGACTACGCTGGCGGCTCGCTGCCGCCAGCTACTGCGGCGAGTTGGAGACGTCATCGTGCTGAAAGCGCAATGACGTCTCCTACTCGGCAATAGTCGGCAAAAGCGGGAAATATGAATCCCGCTCTGCTGACTGACAGCTGGGAGGGCGGAGTAAAGTTCTCCGCGTCTCTCAGCTGTTTTCAGCCGATCGGCTGAGAGGAGGGAGGGGGAAAGGTGAGGGCATACTCAGGGCATCATGACCACCTAAAAAAGCTTAGGTGGTCATGTTGCCTAGAGTATCCCTTTAACTATAGCGTTCGGGTGAGTAAGTGTTAACGTCGGGAAAAGTGATGTTACCGAATGCCCCCCGTATTACCTTCACTAAACCCTGAAAATTCCATTAGTGCATCGATGATTGCATGAGTTTACTGTACTTTGTCAACCCCCATGTTAAGTATAGGCTGTGCAATCAGTACTTAGTGTTAGGATAAGTAAGGGATTACGATAATTACCGCACTAATGGGTGTGCTACAATGCATTTTATAAACCCAATATATAGAAATAATCGATCAGATTTTACTGACTGTTTGATTCTCATGGTAAGGGTTAAACTAGTTTAGGTTCTGTGTCTGTGAGAAGAAACTGATTCCAGGATGCCATAGCACTATGTATAGCTAACAATGGAAGGAAGCCAGACTGGTTTTGCCTATCTGAGTCCAAGACTATTCCTAGTTTCCCAATTCTAAGAATGAGTAATATATCTAGAAGGACAGATACAAAAACAAATATGCTAGAGAATTCTGTTTGATTAATTAATCTTTATTGACCGGCTGAGAACAGGAATGGTCTCCCTGTCTCAGCCGGTGAAGTATGAATTCTACTGTGTATTTGGATTGTATAAAAAGTCCAGGGATGTTTAGTGAAAGAGTAGGAAAAAAGTTAAAGAAGGAAGCTTCAGAGCTTGCCCGAGCTCTCATGACAATGCGATCTCAAACCAGCCTTATATGCAGAATGATAAAGCTCTCATTGGGCTTGGTAATGTATTGACTATATAGCTTTTTGTATTAATGTTTAATCTCTCTAACATCTAGTTTTTCTATATTATCCAGTACTAATAATTCATTTACTAAATTGCTATCAGTTACAGTTACAAGTGTATATTGCTTATCCTAATATTAGTGTCTTGTGATTAACAAATTTATAGCAAGGTTCTTTTTTTGTGTAGCGCTGCTTTAAAAACGGTGCTCTGGTGCATTGAATTATTACTGCCACTAGAGGGAGACAGAGCTAGAGACATTGTGGACTATGCTGGACAAAGCGGTAGGGATGTGCGTTTCGGGTTTCGGAATTTCGGAATTTTCACGAAATTTCCCGATTCGTGTTTTCGGATGCGGACGACTTTCCGAAAATTTTTAGATCCGAAAATAGCAGATCCGAAAAGTTTTCCGAGCCGAAACGAAAAATTTTCAGAATTTTCGAATGGACTTGAAATGTGTCAAATCGAAATTTATTTTTGCTCTATTCATGATTTCGGTTCCATTCGTGATTTCGGTTCCATTTCGGTAATTCTGGACATCGTATATTTAACTATTATCGGTTATATCGCTGATTCTGTAAATTTTGTATTTGTAAATGCGTATCACTTGTTTCTTGTGGCATTCGGGTCAGTTTAGCGTTTTTAAATCGTTTTGTTCATTTTTTTTGTTCCTTGGCTTTCATACCATTTTAATATGATTAAATAAAGTTGTGAAATGTATATTCAATTATTCATAAGAAAAAAAGGATCTTTATTTAATAAAAAAAACACGATAGAATCGCCAGAATTATCGTAGACACTTTGAAACGAGGAGAACAGACGTTCCGAAAAAATGAAAATTCCGAAATTTCCGAAAAGTTGATACAAAAAACGAGCAAAATGACACGAAAATACGAAAAATGGTCGATATTCCGAAAAAAAATGTACACGAAAAACGATCCGAACCGAATCGAAACAGAAATCGGTCGAAACGAGCCGAATCGAAAAGTTTAAACATCCGAACAAATCGGACCGAATCGAACTGAAAAAAAAATCGGTGCACAAGCCTACAAAGCGGACTCCATCTCCCAGCCAGTGGTGTATTTAAGTTTTGTGCTGCCCTAGGCCTGACTAAACTCGTGCACCCCCTAATTTAAATTTGAGGCACCCCTTCCTGTCAAGGGCACACCTCTTCCTGGTTAATCCCCACCCTTCCTCTTTAAGCTCCACCTTTTCCTCTTAGAGCTCCGCCTTTTCCTCTCTTTATATTAAAAGTGGATACCAAGTGTCTACTTCAGGGGTCTCAAAGTACCGGCCCGCGGGCCATTTGTGGCCCGCAGACCAGTTACAAGTGGCCCGCGAGCTCAGTGTGAGTCAGAGATCATGCTCTGACATAAATCAATGAGCAAAGGCCGAGTCTGTCACGTGAGCGGCTCCCTGGCTCTGTTTACAGGTCTAGCATTCCGATGCAGAAGAAGGTTTTTCTCTGACCCTGCAGGTAATAAATCATTCCTCCACAGGTTCACCAGGGATAAAACAGTTTTAACCCCTCAGTATAGAGTTAGGGGCAAACTTGTTTTAATTATTACTATGAATAAAATATTAAACAAATTAAAAAATGTGCAATAAATATACAGCTCGTCAGACAGTGCTGTGAGTGGTTTAATTCTATTTATAGCACGTCTCCCATACTGGTCTTAATTAATTTATAAGGTCAGTATGGAAGATGTGCCATAAATAGAATTAAACAGCTTGCAGCACTGAGGACCAGTATCACAAAAGGGGTTATTCAGAGAGCACTGAGATGTCCCTGATATTTTGCTGCTCTCTCGTTCTGTGTGCTTCGGCAAATCCATTTAAATTTTCTCAAAGTGCGCTTTTTAAAAACATGGGAATCAAAAACTTCGTCAGAAAAATACCAAAAATATGTTCAGAAAGATAAATAAAAAGACGCTTTGCTATAAATCCAGTAAGCATCCTTGAGCAAGACACCTAACGGTACAGACTCACCGCCCAGGACATACTTGAAAACAAGAGAAATCTCAATGTATCCTTCCTGGTAAAATCCTTTCTCAAATTTGTTTTAACAATTTAATTAAAAAAAGTAAAAACAAAAATATTACTCTGAAGCTCTCATATACACCGCACATAACTGGAGCTCTGTGACGCATTCATGCACACTGCACATTACTGTGAAGCTCTGTGACACCCTCATAAACACTGACTGCACATTACTGTGGAGCTCTGTGACTCCCTCATGCACACTGCACATTACCGTGGAGCTCTGTGACTCCCTCATGCATACCGCACATTACTGTGGAGCTCTGTGACACCCTCATAAACACTGCACATTACTGTTGAGCTCTGTGACGCCCTCATGCACACTGCACGTTACTGTGGAGCTCTGACGCCCTCATGCACACTGCACATTAATGTGGAGCTCTGTGATGCCCTCATACACACTGCACATTACTGTGGAGCTCTGTGATGCCCTCATACACACTGCACATTACTGTGGAGCTCTGTGATGCCTTCATACACACCGCACATTACGGTGGAGCTCTGTGACACCCTCATAAACACTGCACATTACTATGGAGCTCTGTGACGCCCTTAGTTACACCACACACCTAGAGCACGAGATCTTCTAGATCTGCAATGCAGCATTGACCTCAAAGCTAAGTACAGAGATGCACAGGGAAACCCAGAAAATATAGCTCAATTTTTGAGAGACTTACCAGCTACCTTTCCAGAGCTGTCCAAACATGTAATGTGCTTATTTGGAAGTACATACCTGTGTGAAAAATTATTCTCAGCTATGAACGTTAACAAATCTAGAACCATGTCTAGGCTAACTGATGCCCATCTCTAGGCTGTTAGGGTTTCAACTACTAACTCACTTAAAGCAGACTTGGCTCATCTATTGCAGAGAAAACACTGCCAGGCATCTGGCATTAAGCAGTGACCACACACACACGTATATAGTTTAATGTTGTTTTTGAAGTTTGAAATTTTGCATGCGGCCCCCATGGGATATGAAAACTTGTTATGTGGTCCTCAGGTAATTTGAGTTTGAGACCCCTGGTCTACTTGTATATTTTGTATAGCATTTCAAATGTATCTATTGAGATAAATAAAATTATGAAATGTTTAAATTCAAGCATTTTTACAAAGAACAGCCACGCATGTAAAGTAAACTGGATCACAGCCGCTCTAATTGGTTGAACAATAAAATCCACAGAAATGTACACTGCATATGAGCGTATCACAGAGCTGCACAGCAATAAAACCCACAGAAATGGGCACTGTGTATGAGCATATCAGAGCTGCACAGCAATAAAACCCACAGAAATGTGCACTGTGTATGAGCATATCACAGAACTGTACAGCAATAAAACTCACAGTAATGTGCAGTGAGTATGCGCGTATCCCAGAGCTCCAGGGCAATAAAACTCATAGTAATATGCAGTGTGTATCACAGAATCCACAGCAATAAAACTTCCAGCAAAGCAATGTTTGGTGTGTGTCAGCGTATCAGAATACACAGCAATAAAAATTCCAGCAATGCAGTGTGTATGAGTGTATCAGAATCCACAGCAATAAAACTCCCAGCAATGCAATGTGCGGTGTGTGTGTCAGCGTATCAGAATCCACAGCAATAAAACTTCCAGCAATGCAATGTGCAGTGTGTATGAGTGTATCAGAACTCCCAGCAATGCGGTGTGTATGAGTGCATCAGAATCCACTGCAATAAAACTCCCAGCAATGCAATGTGCGGTGTGTATGAATGCATCAGAATCCACTGCAATAAAACTCCCAGCAAACCGAGTGAATATGAGCACACAGCAATTATTTATTCTACATTTACCGGCCTCCGTCCGTGATAGGGCTGTGTGCAGAGTCAGCAGGTACTGTGTACGGCCTCAGCAGGAGGTCCCTCCAGGCCACGTTAGGATCGCAGCTGTGCCTGTGCATGGAGCCATCTTCTCAGCAGTGGGGTGCCACTGCCAGAGGGTGCACCGTGGCTTTGATTCCCTTTCCGGTGGGTGTTCAGTCCAGAATAGAGTGAAAGTCCGTGTTAACGAAAGGGTGGGCAGCTGCGTGCGTGCGTGTCACGTGGTTCAGCCAGTCAGGTGGTACTGAGATTCAGTACCACCTGACTGGCCAGACCGCGTGACCTGCACGCATGCAGCCTCACCAGGAGCCAGGCAGCTCAATGACAAATTTCTATCACTGCAGTGCTGGTTAAGGAAAGGTCCACTTTAAACAGCAGTAAGCAGACAGGGCTTCATATTTTGCTGATACCCCCCTTTACCTGCTGTTTACTGTCATCTTCTCTCTCTGCACACAAATCACATCCCCCTCCCCTCTCCTAGAGCTGCTTAGGGGCAGGGGAGGAGCTATGGAGGGAGGAGAGGGGGATTTTTATTCTATTCGATTTTATTCCGTATGCAAACGCCCTGCTCCACTGCTCGTTGTTTGAGAACACAGCTCAAACTGACACACAGTGACAGTGGCACCTCCTAGTACCCCCTAATGACACTCCTAAAATCACTGGTACCTGGGGCAGCCCGCCCTCCGCCACTCCCCTAAGTACACCACTGCTCTGTGATATACTCACACACAAGTTTGGCGAACTGCCAGCAAGTACGGTGCTGTTTGAAGGCAGTGCAAATCCCCATAGAGAAGTAATGGTTAATCTATTCAGAGAACACCAAACAGCAGAGAAATGGCAGTGAAATGCCCTGATGTTCGGTGGTTTCAATCAGCAGGTTTATTCAGGCGAACCCCATAGGTTTCAATGTTAAAAATATTCCCATTTTTATGCAATATCTAATAAACTATTTATTATTTTAATCTGCAGTAAAAAAAGTCTTTATTTATTGATTTTTTTTTAGTACCTTTTAGTCATGTTTCTGATTTTTTTTGGCAACATTTCCCCCGGTTTTTTTAATAGCGTTTTTTCTTTTTTCTGTAACAGAACTTTTTATTATCAATCATAAGATCTTATATGTAAATTCCAGACATTTTCGTTCAGTAGTTCTTTTTGAAAACAGCAGGCCATGGGATTGCGGTGGCAGCATTCAGCGGCCGACTCCATGCACTTTGGGGACCCTGCAGTAAATGGTGAATCCACTGCAGGGTGGGGAAATTTTATTCCCCAAAGTGCAGGGAACTACAGAACACCAAAATATTGGCGTCATTTCGGTGCTCTGTGAGTAACCCATTTAGTGGTGAGGTTTTTTGCTGCCCCCTGGAAAGTGAAACCCAGGACATACTTGAAAATTAGTGAAATCTCAAAGTATCCTTCCTGGTAAACTACTTTGCAAAAGTAAAAAAACCTATTTTTTTAGGGGTGGGGCCACCCAGTGTGGGCTGCCGCCCCCTGGAAAGTGCCGCCCTAGGCCTAGCCCTTGACAGCCTAGGCCAAAATACACCACTGCTCCCAGCACCCTTTGCGTGAGGACAGGAAGTGGGTGGTACAAAGTGGATGATATACATGAGCAGCCTCGTGTTTGGCGCGCAGAGTGTGAGCGGAGCAATGAAAGATGGAGGATGCACGTTGGAGCTGTCGGGGATTTCAACCAGGCCGGAGTGCAGACGCTGTCTTATTGGTGCTGGAGATCGGGACAGAGATCGTGCTGTGACCTACATACCCAGCGTTGAGAGATTTGGAGGACAAGCTGGTTCCAACAGGACCCCGCGTTAGGAGGCCGCAACAATCGATAGGGAGTGCAGGCGGCAGATCGTTGTCCCAGTTGCGGAGATTCGGAAAGCGGGGAGCAAATTCGGTGGCACAGAGTCCCAGTATACAGCAGAGAAAGATCCTTTGGTCGAGGCATCGAGTGCTGGACAGTTCGTTCGATGGATGGGTGAGAGGCCTCCAGGCCCTCAGTTCCGTTGATCACAGTACCCGGGTACCCTAGACAACACATATAGCCACACCTGTGACTATCTCTAGTATATCAATTGGAGTTCAGTAAAACCTAACTTTTATTAACCTATAGATAAAATATTAACAACAAACAAACAAATAGATCTGAAAAGTATAATAACTGGCTGTCCCACTGGATAAAGATCTAATGTCCAGTTAAATCAGAATAAATTAAATTAACATAATAATAGGCTTTATTAGTGTAGTGCTCACTCCCGGAGGAGCCGCTGAATTTAACCTCGGGTTAGTCTCTCCGCACTAGGGAATAAATATACACCAGCACTGTTGTTGATTTTATAAATTATATACTTTACTGGTCTCAATAAAGCGGCATATATAATGTAAGCACGGTTTATAGAAAACAGGATTTCGTAATGCGAGAAACGCGCAGCGGTAAAAGAAAAGTTTAACCCCTTTGTTACTGGAGTGTAAATCCCGTGCAGGTTATGTCCCAAAAAGTGTGTGTGTGTGAGCTCAGGTACCCGGGTACTATATTCGACTAGCCAGTGAATGAATTTAGTAAATCTTCGACTAGTCACGTTGGGGCCCTGTAGATTTAAGCAATACTGCAGCGTGCTTCGTTAAACTCTGACTGTGGCCTGGAAGGCCTCTCACCCATCCGCCAGACAATCTGTTCCGCTGCCGATCAAGGATGTCTCTCTGCTGGATTATACTGGAACTCTGTGCCACCAGATCCGCCTCTCCTGCTTGTCTTTCTACAAAAGGATTTACAGCCTACCGCCTGCACTCCCAGTGGATCATCGCGGTCTCCTTACTCGGGGTCCAATCTGGAACTCGGTTGTCGGATATAATCTCTGCACGTGAATACAATACGTTTGTATATATTGGATTTATCAGCCAAGCCTCCAATATGTCTATATTGGATTTACTGGACCTACCTTGGCAGTCACCTCCAATATATCAGGGATTATTATTTCATAAGAAATTTATACGAGACACAAATATCAATCGTCTATATTTCTTAGAAATTAGCCTGAATTCTTTTAATTGTCTGTGTTTTGCTTTAAAAAATACAATAATCAATAATCGGATAAAAATATATATATATTTATTACGTATACAAAAAAGTTTCAAATCTCTATCATCATGAACAAAAATTTATAAACCACAATCCAGCATATAAAAACTAGCTTCACAATATATGTATCTCCGGTTAGTAACTGCATATATGATTAATATCATTTACCTTATCAGTTAGTAACTAATACACAAATGGTTAATAAACATTTCTGCTTAATACAACATGCATTTCCCAGCAAACAATGTTTAACCAGCCAACTCTTATAGATATATATATTCTCTGCTACATGGATCAACAAAAGATGAGCTAATTTAATAATAAGTAATAAAAACTTATTTAGTGAATCCTCCCCTAATCTCGAGAATTAAACTTCTAATCTTTTGCTTTTTATTTTGTAGTTATATAATTCCTTGCTCATTAATTTTAATCACAGTAATTTCCAAATTCAATATATATATATTGGTATCATTCTTACAACATTTCTTTTAGGAATAAATCCTTATATCCATTTCTTCATATCTTTATCTGCAGAATAAAGGTATTTAGAATTTTTGGATTTAACGGTATCTGAGAATCTCAGTCTAATGTTGCAAGAATCTCTACAAATATATTTTTACATTAATTCCTTATTTCATACATTACCTGTCCAATTTGGATGTTGATGAGTCTGCCTTGGAATTTTCTATGTGATGCTTTGTTTTGGAATATGTGAAAATTATCGATATTAGATAATTAATGCATGTGAGTTAGAAATTTGGTGAGAATATTGATTGCCTCATGTCTTGAGATCTGCCTGCATGGCGATGTGAGTCTGTCTGCTGGAATCTCCCGACTTTCAGAGTGTCATGTCTAATGCATTGCGATGTGAGTCTCTCTGCTGAAATCTCCGACTTCACAGAGTGTCATATGTACGGGACGTCTGAATGCATTGCGGTGTGAGCCTCACTGCTGAAAATCTCTGACTGACTTACAAAAACCTTTGCCGCTTATTATAGCCAATTTGACGTCATGGTTCATTATTTTTACTATCCTCTAGAGGGCAGTATTGCACTTCTTATATTAATTCCACCATTTCTTTTTAATAGTCTTATCTTGGGTCAAAAGGTCAGACTGACTTACAAAGAAGCCTTGTCTTTAACTAGTCTGTCTCTGTCTCCATCTGTCATACCTGATTTATAGCTCTCCTCCCTTTTGGTTGCTTAGAGCCTTATCAGCTAAATTCTTTCCTGGTTAACTCACAGAATCTATTCTTTAGTAATTTCTATTATTTACCAATTATACTTTCTATATTTTGGAGTATATTTCCTACTGTAATTATAATAAAATATACTTGATTATAAACATATATTTTGTGAATATAATTCTATATTACAGAATATTTTCTCTTATTCCTATACCCAAAAAAAAACCTCTCTTTTGTTTTAAAAACTTAGAACAGACCAATAAATCTACTTATAACACGTCTTAGCATTATCTCACATTCATTCTAGGTTCCTTCATGTCTGGAAAGACTTCACCCAGGAATGAACTTTATAAAAAAATCTCGTTCATTTCTAAACCTAGAGAATATTTTGAAAGAAAAACTGTCTTTTAAACAAAATGGCTACAAACATCCATTTTAAAATTCTCTTTTGTGTCTAATATACCCGACATAACCCCCCTTTGGTTTCTTCTATTTATTTATTGACCAATTAAAAAAATTTGAGGAAAACATACAATATCTCCCCCCTTTACCAATTAGGCTAGGTTTCCACCTTTCGCAACACGTTTTTCTTCTTTCATCCATTTAATAATTGAAGATGCAGTGTTTTTAAACTTCAATGTACATACTTTCTTTGTTAGTACAATCATCCAGACAGTTAGAAACATAATTACTATACAAATCACAATCTCTGTAATCTTTGGCCCATTATAAGCAGATAGCAATTGATGATCAATCTGTGAATACATTGGAGCATAAATTGTTAGATTATCTTTTTTATTTTTAGAAGTTCAATAGTATGGTCATGCTAGTTCTTTAGCAAGATTTCAAATCTGGATTCATGGGTATCTCTTGCCCTTGGAATACGACAACGATTTGTTCTCGTCATACCAGACTTCATTTATAAAAAGTAACTTCTCGATAACAACTCTTGATTCTTTAGAAACTTTCACGAGAATCACTGGTGTGGGTATGAACACTCTCTGTTTTGTACCAGATTCTTCCGGTAAACATTTGCTTCTCTTTCTGTATCAAACAGCGGTTGCAATAAATTATGCAGCAAATCTTTTCCTTCGGTGGTTCTTGTACATAGCAATCAATGGTATCCTGGCTGTATCCCGCATGTCTTTCAGGCTTGCATGAGCTTGATGCGCATGGGACTTTAGCATTCTCCTTGGAATTGTGCGGAAAACCGTAGAATTTCCAGATAGTCGCAGTTTTTGGTCCGATTCATCTTTGCGGATTAAGCGTCGCAGTTCGGATTAATCATTTATCTCAATTTCTGTTGAGAGATAGAGTATAAATAACCCTTCATAGACTAGCGATTTCACTCAAATTCCCTATAGATACTCTGATCTCTGATTAATTTTAATTAACCGTACGGATCTATTCTATCTACTAGCTTGAGTTAAACATTTGAATGCTGGGAAGAAGAATCACATGTTAATTAAAACATCACTTCACATGATACCAGTTAAGTGTCTTCTGTTGGTCCATCTTCACATTCTGAGGTGATCTAGGATGAAAATCATGCAATTGAGCTTGGCAGTTTCATTTCTTCTAGAAATATATAACAAAACTTTTCCAATAACATTAGGACTGTCTCCGTCATTATCTAGATCTGTTATCCCACTCATCTTGAGGATCTGGGTATCTGATCACTTCAGGGTCACTATGTCCATTTGGTTCTGTCTCTCTTGTTGAGGTGAATAATTAGCACATCATTTTCCAGACATATCTCTCGAATTCTCTCGGGGGGAACACATATGGTGTTAACCTCCTGCTCTCCTGAAGTCAGGGGCTTTGGCCTTAAGAAAGAGATATCAGGTGTCTGGCTATTTCTGAAGTGGACTTCAATAGAATCCGGCCTTTCCTCAATCACGTGGCAGTTACGCTGAGTGTGATGGGATTGAGATCTATCATAGCTGATTGAACATTTACTTGGGACCAAATAACCTCATTGATAAAATCAATGATTGGATTTAACCTTTTGAGAAGGTCCATTCCAATGATTAGGTGATTTTGGGACAGATACCACGATAAGCGTTGGATGCCGAATTACTTTATTCCCCAATTTAAAATCCAATTTAGCCGTGCCCAGAACTTTCAGAGATGTGCCACTCACACTCACTAGATTAGCATTAGATTTATCTAATCTAGGCTTCCTGGAGGAGAGTTCTTGGACCTGTTCAAAATAATGTGCTGATATTAACGTAACTTGGCTTCCAGTGTCTAGCAAGGACGGAATATATGGTAAATTATCTTGTAATTCTACATTCACATAATATCGGTCTTCAATGCTATGCAATTTACAGAGAAATTTAGAGTGAGATATGAATTTAGTTTTGGACAGATTTTACCAACTGATTTTTCTCTCTCAAACGTGCTTTTGGCAGCTGTGCTGTCCATTTCGGATTCAATCTTCTCAGCTTGCTCGCACTTAGTCTGGGGAGATAAAATACATTTTCCTTCTCTTTGCAGGGAGGGGTTAAATCATCAACCATACAAACATTTGTATTAGAAACATAGAAACATAGAAAATTCGGCAGATAAGAACCTTTCGGCCCATCTAGTCTGCCATTACATGGATACTTTACCTGGATTTATCTTTTGTTTAGGATAGCCTTATGCCTATCCCATGCTTGGCTTAAATTCATTACTTTGTATTAATCAGTTCATCATCACTTTCTGGTAATTGTCATGGATACTGGTTACTTCATCAGAACATCATCTAGTCACTGGTTGGGTGGGGCTGCAGGTGTTGCATCGCTTACAACCTGACCAAGGTTATTTCCAGTCATTAACTGAGTGATCTGATCCAGTTTTTCTGTCAGCACACGGAAATTTTCCTGCATTTGACCATACGCTGGCGTACATTATATCTCCGCTTCCTATTCGTCCTTGGGGACGAAGCTTGCGCATTATCAGACGCATCAGATTCAGTTTTACCTCTGGTCGCTTCCTGTCTAGGTACATTTTCCCTTGATTTAACCCACTGACTTCTAGGTACCCATTGCTTCCTAGATTGAAATTTACTTCCTGAATTTTCTCTGGCAAACCCTCTTTCCTGATCTGGCTTGGATTTTTCCCTTTGAGGTATGGAGTCACGCAATATTTCCGCATAACTCTTTTTGTGGGACTCAAATTTAATATCGCCTTTTTAGCGTGAGTTTCTGCTATTTCCTCAGGTGAGTTTTTCACTCTTTTCCCCTGAGTTTCTTCACTATATTCTAATACAGTAAATAGGGTCATACTTTCTTTTAGTACCCAATCCAAACCATTTCTCGGGTCATAATCTCTTGCCAAAATAACCTTTATTTTATTTGGCAATGCGTCATAAAATAATTGGATAAATTCAGGGTTTTCAAAATCTGGGTTTCTTTCAGCCAAGCTGTACGCATTTTTAAGGACTGAAAGAAATTCACGGGGGCTTTGATTAGGTCTGCATTTTAGAGTTAAAATTGCTCTTTTCGCAGCTAGACTGGTACGGTGAGGCCCAAATTCAGATTTGACCTCAGAAACTACTTTACTCCATTTCCTTATACCAGATTCTTTCAAAGACTGGAAAAAATACCTATGTTTGCTTTCAAAGACCCATGGAATCAACTCAATTTTCTGAGCATCTGAATTTATTCCCATTATTCCACAGCTTCTTCAAACATATTCAAATGACCAATTATTTGTGATGATGCTTTAACATCAAAAATACCTACTGAGTTTTTGAGGAAATTAATAATTTTCGTTAAATCATTCACTTTATGATATTTCTTAATAGGCTGTGGCTGGCTAGAGTGATGTGATTTGGAATACTCCTGTGTAAGAGGCTTCGCTCTTTTTTCATCATGAGATTTACTTTCACTTTCAGATTCACTCTGGCTCTTCAGATAAACAGAGCTGTCAGGTGTAATCAGTGAGTTATGGCTTAAAGCTTTCAAAGGGAACTTCTCTAACGAAGAATTTTTAACCCTTCGAACATCAGTTTCAACCTGACGTAACTCATCAGCGAATTTCTCATGTTCGCGTTTCATTCTCGCCAATTGTTTGTTTAGCTCCTTATTTAATTTGGATAATTGAGCAATCTCATCTTGCAATTGATCTTTTTCTCTTGCACACACCTTCAATTCCATTATCATTCGTTCTGATTCATTTAATTTATTTACGGTTTCATGCAAGTCACAATTTTTATTTTCTAATCTGTCTCTGGTTTCTTTGTCATCATTCAATCTCTTGTTCATTTCTGCGATCAAGTATATGCATTCAGGCACAATTTTTAAAGCAAACATTTCTTTGTCCTTTTTATTTGTGGCTGCACTTATCTTTCGCAAACACTCAAGAAAATTTGATTGATCTGACCAGATTGAATCAATAATTCGATATACTTGATTGCAATTCTTTTATCCAATCAAATAAATCGTCTGTGACGTGTAACTTGTCCTTTAGATAAGACATAACATCTATCAATATTATTTGATTAGTATGTATCTCTACATCTTCCTGAGTCTCAGATTCTGACTCTGACATTTTTACACTGTTTAGTAGAGAACCGTAAAACAACAAGTCAGAATACAACAAGGAGTCAAAATATATATATATATTTTTATCTGTGTCTAATCAGACAATACTGACAATTATATTCCAAACAAAAACTACAATCTCGGTACAGTGCCTCCAATTTGTCGGATATAATCTCTGCACGTGAATACAATACGTTTGTATATATTGGATTTATCAGCCAAGCCTCCAATATGTCTATATTGGACTTACTGGACCTACCTCGGCAGTCACCTCCAATATATCAGGGATTATTATTTCATAAGAAATTTATACGAGACACAAATATCAATCGTCTATATTTCTTAGAAATTATCCTGAATTCTTTTAATTGTCTGTGTTTTGCTTTAAAAAATACAATAATCGGATAAAAATATATATATATTTATTACGTATACAAAAAAGTTTCAAATCTCATATCATGAACAAAAATTTATAAACCACAATCAGCATATAAAAACTAGCTTCACAATATATGTATCTCCGGTTAGTAACTGCATATATGATTAATATCATTTACCTTATCAGTTAGTAACTAATACACAAATGGTTAATAAACATTTCTGCTTAATACAACATGCATTTCCCAGCAAACAATGTTTAACCACCCAACACTTATAGATATATATATCTCTCTGCTACATGGATCAACAAAAGATGAGCTAATTTAATAATAAGTAATAAAAACTTATTTAGTGAATCCTCCCCTAATCTCGAGAATTAAACTTCTAATCTTTTGCTTTTTATTTTGTAGTTATATAATTCCTTGCTCATTAATTTTAATCACAGTAATTTCCAAATTCAATATATATATATTGGTATCATTCTTACAACATTTCTTTTAGGAATAAATCCTTATATCCACTTCTTCATATCTTTATCTGCAGAATAAAGGTATTTAGAATTTTTGGATTTAACGGTATCTGAGAATCTCAGTCTAATGTTGCAAGAATCTCTACAAATATATTTTTACATTAATTCCTTATTTCATACATTACCTGTCCAATTTGGATGTTGATGAGTCTGCCTTGGAATTTTCTATGTGATGCTTTGTTTTGGAATATGTGAAAATTATCGATATTAGATAATTAATGCATGTGAGTTAGAAATTTGGTGAGAATATTGATTGCCTCATGTCTTGGGATCTGCCTGCATGGCGATGTGAGTCTGTCTGCTGGAATCTCCCGACTTTCAGAGTGTCATGTCTAATGCATTGCGATGTGAGTCTCTCTGCTGAAATCTCCGACTTCTCAGAGTGTCATATGTACGGGACTGAATGCATTGCGGTGTGAGCCTCACTGCTGAAAATCTCTGACTGACTTACAAAAACCTTTGCCGCTTATTATAGCCAATTTGACGTCACGGTTCATTATTTTTACTATCCTCTAGAGGGCAGTATTGCACTTCTTATATTAATTCCAATTAATTCCACCATTTCTTTTTAATAGTCTTATCTTGGGTCAAAAGGTCAGACTGACTTACAAAGAGCCTTGTCTTTTAACTAGACTGTCTCTGTCTCCATCTGTCATACCTGATTTATAGCTCTCCTCCCTTTTGGTTGCTTAGAGCCTTATCAGCTAAATTCTTTCCTGGTTAACTCACAGAATCTATTCTTTAGTAATTTCTATTATTTACCAATTATACTTTCTATATTTTGGAGTATATTTCCTACTGTAATTATAATAAAATATACCTTGATTATAAACATATATTTTGTGAATATAATTCTATATTACAGAATATTTTCTCTTATTCCTATACCCAAAAAAAAAAACTCTCTTTTGTTTTAAAAACTTAGAACAGACCAATAAATCTACTTATAACACGTCTTAGCATTATCTCACATTCATTCTAGGTTCCTTCATGTCTGGAAAGACTTCACCCAGGAATGAACTTTATAAAAAAAAAATCTCGTTCATTTCTAAACCTAGAGAATATTTTGAAAGAAAAACTGTCTTTAAAACAAAATGGCTACAAACATCCATTTTAAAATTCTCTTTTGTGTCTAATATACCCGACACGGTGTCTGTGCAAAACCTCTCAGCGGTGGATTACTAGGTCTCTGGCAAATCACGGTTTCGATCCCCAGCGTCCGCAAGGCAGCGCCTGCTCTCCGGCCTGGTAACAATCGCTCACAGTCTCACGTGCGTCTTACTCTGTTCACCGCTCGGCTCACACTGGCTCTCCTCTGCACGAGGCTGTGGATGTCCTTTCCTCTTTCCCCACCCACTTCTTGTCTCCGCCGCAAAGCATGATGGAAAACGTAGTCCCATTGTGTCCAGTATACTTTAAATTGCGCTTGTCTCCCTCTGGTGGCCAAACCCGAGCAATACAGCAACAGTGTTTTTAAACAGCGCTACATTAGCATATTAGAAAAATTCCCTTAGCATAAGACCCTGGAAGCATTGAAGCTATACAATTCACAGACTTAGAGTAACAATTATAAATGATAGAATTATCAAGGAAAATATTGCAGTTTAAATTTTGTATGGAAATACTGTCTATTTGGCATATATTTTAATTGCAACAGAAGTGTATATCAACCGTTTGAAATGCAATAATATTTAGTGTTGAAACAATTGACCCCACAATTTGCTTAGATCCCATTGGAAGTTAGTTGTTTTCATGATTAAAGTAATGAGAGTGCCGTGGTTTGATATAAGATTTAAGACGATTGGAACACTCGAAATATAATGAATTTATCTTAGACAACATTCTATAGTTAGTTAGAATCACCATTTGGTCGTAATCGCATGGTTGAATTAAATTCACAGAGGATTCTTACAACGAATATTTCTATTGCCATACATATGCGGACCCACCATATATATTTCAGTGATGCTCAATATTGGAGTGAATGAGCCGATCACACAGTGTTATCGGCGCAGTTTAGACGTTGTCTAAAGATAAATCCAGGTCAAGTATCCATGTAATTGGGCAGACTAGATGGGCCGAAAGGTTCTTATCTGCCGACATTTTTCTATGTTTCTATGTTGTCAATTACAACGGAAACAATAAGTTTGTTATGCACCACTCCGTGATATATAACCAAAGCATTCAATGTGTGGTCCACAAAGTAGGATTTTTGGAAAACTTTAAGTTCAACGTAAACAATGGACGCAGTGCACTAGTTCAATTTGTGTATAAAGATTGCTCTTGCTCAATTCAGGAATTATTTGCGGGATTTAGATTTAAGTTCAAACAACAAATGTAGATTGCTGGTCAAGTGAACTTATTCATACATATAGGGTTTAAATCGACACAATATTCAACCAAACGTAATGATATCTTTCTTTGATGTTAACGTTATTAAACATAAAGTTGTTTGCTAGTAATGGGAGCGCCGAAAACACCGTGATTTGTTATGTAATTAAGAGTGATTAAAACACTCAGCAGATAATTGCTAGATGGATATATTTATCCCTAAACGGTAAACTTATAATACGATTGGTTTAAAGGCACCGTTTAGACATGATTGCGTAGTTGACTTTGATTCACGAAGAATTCCTGCAGCAAACATTTCTGTTTTATATGTAATTGAAATACCGTATTAGTATAGACCAGCCATATATATTTCAATGATATTCGGTATTAGAGTAATTAGGCAATTCAAACGATATTCTTAGTACACAGAACACATTGTCAATTACAAGGAGGACATTCTTTTTACCCCTCCCTCTATCTCAGGGCTGAGTTTGACAGACCTGCTCTATCTCATTCTTTTTACCTTCCCTCTCTTTCATTTTACCCCTTCCCTTGCTCTCATTCTTTTTTATCCCCTACCCTTTCTTTCTTTTTACCCCTTTCCTTGCTCTCATTCTTTTTTATCCCCTACCCTCTCTTTCTTTTTACCCCTTCCCTCTCTCTTTTTACCCCCTCCGCTCATTCTTTTTTCACCACCCTCTCCCATTCTCACTTTTTTCACCCCTCTCTCGCAATCATTCTTTTTCACACCCCCTATCATTCTGTTTTTCACCCTCCTCACCCATTCCACCCGCTCTCTTTCTTTTCAACCCCTCTCCCATTATGTCTTTTTTTCACCCCTCTCTCATTCTCATTCTTTTTACACCCCCGAAACAGTCACAATTGAGCAGATTGTGCTGCTCTGTCCTCCGCCTCTTCTGCAAGCTCCATTGGTGCTGCCCCCTCCTGCTCATCACCTGACCCACCCACGTGATGCTTGGTAGACTCGTGGCACTTACGCTGTGAGTGTGCGACGCTTCACGTGGGTGGGCAGGTGACCCGCGAACGTAAATCCTGCTGGAGGGGGCAGCTCTGAACAGACAGTTTCAGATTCGGACTCCGAGAGTCCGATACTGGAGCTGTCAATTGAGAAGATGGCAATCCACTGAACTGGACCCCAGCAACCGACGGGTCAGTCCACCCACTCGCCCTCAGCTAATTTCCACTCGCCAAATGCGAGCAAGCGAGTGGAAATTTTGAGGTCTGAGTTAAACAATGTAGTAAGTTTCTGAAAGTGCGTTTGCAGGGCGGCTGCATACACTACATCTCCGTATTCAATAGCCGGCATAAGCATTTGCTGTACAATCTGCTTTCTTACCGCGGGGCTCAGGCAGGATTTGTTTCTGTACAGGGCACCTAGTTTGGGATAAAATTTAGATGAGAGTTTTTCGATGTGGGGGCCAAAGGATAGATTTGGGTCCAACCACATACCTAGATATTTGAGAGAAGTGACTGTGGTCAGCTTGTCATTTGATTTTGTCCTGACACGTAGATGGGAACTTTGCAATTTGTGTAGTTTAGGTGCTGTTCTACAGAGGATCGTAACAGTTTGGTCAGTATTTAGAAAAGGTTTGTTATCTGCAATCCACTTTTCTACTGCTGTGAATTGTTCTTGCAGCATGATTCCAAGTGTCCTGTTCCTGAGGGTTCATGTTCCTGGTTCCTGTCTGGTACAATTTTGAATCGTGTTTTGGATTTTTCTAGTTTATTGATCTTGCCTTTCCTGACTACTCTTTGTCTGCTCCCTGTATTCTGTATCTTGATACACTATATTGCCAAACGTATTCACTCACCTGCCTTGACTCGCATATGAACTTAAGTGACATCCCATTCCTAATCCATAGGGTTCAATATGATGTCGGTCCACCCTTTGCAGCTATAACAGCTTCAACTCTTCTGGGAAGGCTGTCCACAAGGTTTAGGAGTGTGTTTATGGGAATTTTTGGCCATTCTTCCAGAAACGCATTTTTGAGGTCACACACTGATGTTGGACGAGAAGGCCTGGCTCTCAGTCTCCGCTCTAATTCATCCGAAAGGTGTTCTATCGGGTTGAGGTCAGGACTCTGCAGGCCAGTCAAGTTCATCCACACCAGACTCTGTCATCCATGTCTTTATGGACCTAGCTTTGTGCACTGGTGCACAGTCATGTTGGAAGAGGAAAGGGCCAGCTCCAAACTGTTCCCACAAAGTTGGGAGCATGGAATTGTCCAAAATGTCTTGGTATGCTGAAGCATTCAGAGTTCCTTTCACTGGAACTAAGGGGCCAAGCCCAGCTCCTGAAAAACAACCCCACACCATAATCCCCCCTCCACCAAACTGTACACTTGGCACAATGCAGTCAGACAAGTACCGTTCTCCTGGCAACCGCCAAACCCAGACTTGTCCATCAGATTGCCAGATGGAGAAGCATGATTCGTCACTCCAGAGAATGTGTCTCCACTGCTCTACCAGGAGATTTTGGAGCACTTCATGCTTCCTTCCGCTGACGAGCTTTATGGGGATGCTGACTTCATTTTCCAGCAGGACTTGGCACCTGCCCACACTGCCAAAAGCACCAAAACCTGGTTCAATGACCGTGGGATTACTGTGCTTAATTGGCCAGCAAACTCGCCTGACCTGAACCCCATAGAGAATCTGGAGCATTGCCAAGAGAAAGATGAGAGACATGAGACGGAACAATGCAGAAGAGCTGAAGGCCACTATTGAATCATCCTGGTCTTCCATAACACCTCAGCAGTGCCACAGGCTGATAGCTTCCATGCCACATTGCCGCATTGAGGCAGGAATTGCTGCAAAAGGGGCCCAAACCAAGTACTGAGTACATCTGCAGCTTATACTTTTCACAGGTCCCATATTGTTCTATGTACAATCCTTGTTTTATTGATTGCATGGAATATTCTCATTTTCTGAGATTGTGGATTTGGGGTTTTCATGAGCTGTAACCAGAATCATCACAATTATGAGAAATCACCGCTTGAACGATCTCGCTTTGTATGTAATGAGTCTCATATATTAGTTTCACCTTTTAAGTTGCATTACTGAAATAAATGAACTTTTGCACCATATTCTAATTTTTAGAGTTTCATCTGTAAGTTCTGATGAATGATAATAAAAAGGTCTGTTCCAGAAAAAAAGAGAAACCGCTATTAGAAAAAAAATGGAATTTTTTTTGAAGAATGCCTAAAAGATACTAAAAAAATAAAATCAATAAATAAAGAGATTTTTTACTATGGATTAAAAGAATAAACGGTTTATTAGATATTGGATAAAAACAGGAATATTTTTAACATTGAAACCTATGGTGTTCGTTCGCCCGAATAAACCTGCCAAATGAAAACACCGGACATCAGGACATTTCTTTGCTTTTCGGTGTCACAGATTAACCATTACTTCTCTATGGGGACTTTCACGGCCGTCGAACAGGCACCGTACTTGCTGTCAGTTTGCCAAAATTTGTGTGTGAGCATAAGAGAGAGCTCCACAGCAATAAACCTCACAGTAATGTGCACCGTCTATTATGAGCATTCAGTGTTATATGGGAGTACTGACTAATGAGTAAAAGTAGTTAAACCCCCCCCCCCGTAAAATTCAGGGGGGGGGTGACACCATAAGATACCGCACCGGGTGACACCAACCCTAGTGATGCCACTGTCTGAACGACCTGGCCGAACCCAAATACACCAGCCCAAAAAAATTGAAATACAGCAAAGTATAGTTACACATTCTACTCATACACATTCTACTCTACATGTAGAAGTCGTGTGTGCATTTATTATTCCTGCAGCATGTATACTCGGATTGACTTTGACAGGCGCAAAAGTGTAACATTAGATAATTGTGGTTCTTAATTCTGATTGGCTGAATCGCGTGAAAAAAACAGTCCGCACACTGATTTCTGCGCGCATTGTTAATGCGTTAGCATTTGTGCGTGTCAGTTTAACGCGCGTAATTGCTCGATGGATGAAAAAATGCGCGAGGATTGTAATTCCAGCGTTGATTTCCGTGCGTTAACGTTTAACGCTTGGCACACAAATTCACGCGTTGCGCAAGCGTTTTGACGCAAAGATTGTAATAGGGCAGATAATCTTTATCATACGGTGATAAAGGCAATGAATGCAAGGCTTAGTACTCCCTCTTTCTTTTATTATTCATTCATAAAAGCAGCAGAGTACAGCAGCACATTGAATAAACAAAACATAAAACAAGTGCCTACTCCTTCTGTGGAACCTGACTAAACATAGGATTCCCTCTCTAGCTATTGGGTGGTTTGGCCGCTTGCCAATAAATTGAACAGAATATCAAAGTACTTCCCTTCGAGTTCAGGACTTTTTTTCCTCCCTTCTTTCCTTGGTGTAGCCAGCACACAGACTGGTTACTATCTCTCTCAGGGAACCACACACACACCTATATGGGCAGGGCAGACTTTATTACGCATAAATTCAAAATTAACCCTATAGTGGGAAAATGGCATTCTCCATACACCTAATATAATCAATGGTCTACCACCCTTCCCCTACTTACACTGTCACGATACATATATATTGTATAAATCCATACTGGTCCATATTTACTTATCATTTGCTCCTTCCGCTCAGTAGGAATAATCCTCATATATATATATATACACACATTTTTTCATACATAATTTTTGTATGATTGTAATATATATATTACGCTATGATTTACCTTTTTGTAGGATTATGACATTTGTCCTTATGTTGTATGCTGCTTTGATAAGAATTCTTGAACAGTATTATGTTTATATACGGATTTCGTACATTATATGTGGCCATGACTTGGTTTTTAATGGTTTTCATGTTGTATTCTAGAAACATAGAAAATGTTGGCAGATAAGAACCTTTCGGCCCATCTAGTCTGCCTAATTACATGGATACTTTACCTGGATTTATCTTTTGTTTAGGATAGCCTTATGCCTATCCCATGCCTGCTTAAATTCAATCACTGTTTTGGCCTCTACCACTTCAACTGGAAGGCTGTTCCATGTATCCACCACCCTCTCAGTAAAATAATGCTTCCTGAAGTTACTTTTAAACCTTTGCCCCTCTAATCTAAGACTATGTCCTCTTGTTTTGCTACTTTGTTTCCTTTTAAATATACTCCCTTCCTCTACCTTGTGGATTCCCTTTACGTATTTAAATGTTTCTATCATATCTCCTCTGTCTCGTCTTTTTTCCAAGCTGTACATGTTAAGATCATTAAGCCTTTCCTGGTAACTTTTCTCCTTCAAGCCGTACACCATTTTAGTAGCCCTTCTCTGAACTCTCTCTAAGATGTCTATATCCTTCTGGAGATACGGTCTCCAGTACTGCACACAGTACTCCAAGTGAGGTCTCACCAGTGCTCTGTACAGTGGCATGAGCACTTCCCTTTTCCTACTGCTAATACCTCTCCCTACACAACCAAGCATTCTGCCAGCATTTCCTGATGCTCTATTACATTGACTACTTACCCTTAGATCCTCTGCAATAATAACCCTTAAATCCCAACCCTCAGATGTATCAAATATTCTATATTCAGCCCTTGGGTTTTTACGTCCCAGGTGCATTATCTTGCACTTATCCACATTAAAACTCAATTGCCACAGATCCCACCATTTTTTTATTTTACCTAAATCATTTGTCATTTGGCTGATCCCTCCAGGAACGTCAATCCTTTTGCAAATCTTTGTATCATCAGCAAAAATACATACTTTACCATTAATACCTTTTTGCAATATCACTAATAAAAATGTTAAAGAGAATGGGTCCAAGTACTGACCCCCTGAGGTACCCCACTGGTAACAAGACCTTGCGCCAAATAAACTCAATTTACCACAACCCTCTGTTGCCTGTCACCCAACCACTGCCTAATCCATTCAACAATATTGGAATCCAAGCTCAAAGATTGCAATTTATTGATGTAGCGCTGTTTAAAACTCTGTTGCTGTAATTGCTCGGGTTTGCCACCAGAGGGAGACAAGCGCAATGTAAAGTATACTGGACACAATGGGACTACGTTTTCCATCATGCTTTGCGGCGGATACAGGAAGTGGGTGGGGGAGAGAGGACATCCGCAGCCTCGGGCGAAGGAGAGCCAGTGTGAGCCGAGCGACGAAAGGTGGAAGATGCACGTGAGACTGCCAGAGATTGAGACCAGGCCGGAGAGCAGCGCTGCCTTGCTGGTGATGGGAATCAGAGACAGTGCTGGCGGAGAGCTAGCAATACATCGCTGAGAGGTTTTGCACAGACACAAAGTTCCAGTTTGGACCCCGAGTAAGAAGACCGCGATGATCCATTGGGAGTGCAGGCGGTAGGCCGTAGTTCTCGTTGCAGAAATTGGACAAGCAGGAGAAGCAGATCTGATGGCACAGAGTTCCAGTATAATCCAGCAGAGAGACATCCTTGATCGGGCAGCGGAACAGATTGTCCAGTGGATGGGTGAGAGGCCTTCCAGGCCCCAGTTCAAGTTTAACGAAGCACGCTGCAGTATTGTTTAAATCTACAGGGCCCCAACGTGACTAGTCGAAGATTTGCTCAATCCATTCACTGGCCAGTTAAATATAGTACCCGGGTACCTGAGATCACACACACACACCTTTTTGAGACATTACTTTCACGGGACTTACACTCCAGAAACGAATGGGTTAAACTTTTCTTTTGCCGCCGCGTGTTTTTCCCGCATTACGAAATCCTGTCGCTCATATACCGTGTTCACATTATATATGCCGCTTTATTGGGATCAGTAAAGTATATAATCTATAAAATCCACAACAGTACTGGTGTATATTTACTCCCTAGTGCGGTGAGACTAACCCGAGGTTAAATTTAGCGGCTCCTCCGGGAGTGAGCGCTACATTGATAAGCCTTTATGCGGAACAGTATCAAAAGCCTTACTGAAATCTAAATAAGCAATGTCTACTGCACCACCTGTGTCTATTATTTTTGTTACCCAATGAAAAAAATCAATAAGATTAGTTTGGCATGATCTCCCTGAGGTAAACCCATGTTGTTTCTGAACCTGTAATCTATGTGTTTTTAGATGTTCAACAATCCTTTTCTTTAACATGGTTTCCATTAATTTCCCCACTACTGACGTAAGACTAACTGGCCTATAGTTCCCCGATTCCTCCCTACTACCCTTCTTGTAAATGGGCACAACATTTGCTAATTTCCAGTCTTCTGGGATGACTCCCGTTAACGGTTTTGCTATTACACCACTGAGCTCTTTTAATAATTTAGGGTGGATCCCATCAGGCCCCATTGACTTATTTGTCTTTACTTTAGACAGCTGTTGTAGAACCTCTTCCTCTGTAAACTCATATGTAAATGTCTCTTTAGTGTTTCCTCCTAACTGACTGAGGTCCCTTTCCTTCCTTTTCTTCTGCAAAGACTGAACAAAAATATTCATTGAGGCAGTCAGCGAGACTTTTATCCTCTTCTACATACCTTCCTTCCTTTGTTTTTAATCTAACTAATCCTTGTTTTACTTTTCTTTTCTCGTTTATGTATCTAAAAAATGTTTTGTCCCCCTTTTTAACTGACTGAGCTATTTTCTCTTCTGCGTGTGCTTTGGAAGCTCTTAATTGCTTTGCCTCTCTCTGCCTAATCTTATAGGTTTGCCTGAGTTTTTTTTTGTAATTATTGAATGCTATCTTTTTGTTCTTCACTATTTTGGCCACTTCTGCAGAGTACCACAGTGGTTTCTTCCCTTTTTTGTTTTTGCTAACAAGCCGAATGCAATTGTCTGTGGCCTTCAATAATGCCTCCTTTAAATAATCCCATTTCTCCTGGACTCCCTTTAAACTCCTCCAGTCTGATAATGACTCCTTCACACAAAATCTCTTGAGTATTAAATCCAATGTGTCCTCTTTACGGGTCGGCTCTGTGTTTGTATTGTATATGTGTCTCCATGACAACGGGTGTGCGGTTCTTTTTAGACGCACTTCTGGAGCCGTAGTGACAGCCTTGGATCTCGTTCTGAATTAATTGATGTCTGTGTTTTTATGTGTTCTGTGTTACTTTACAATATCTTGAGAAAAGTCCCGGACAGGACTGAAACGTCGATCCAGGAAATAAAATCTTTTATACTGTATATTGTAGCCTTTGTGTGCATCTGGTTTCCTATATACTGTGTATATATATATATGCAGATTCGGTCAAGTTAGATAGGACCTGTCGACGATGGGGTACATTGGCGATTGTAACAGGCTTAAGTAAGGTATGATCATATTTTGAGAACTGAATCCCCATCATTTATTCCCTCAGTCAGGTATTTGAATTTTTTGGAAACTGTGTTTTTTGGCTATATAACATGATGGAAGAATGTGGTCGTTGATATGGAGTGCTTTATTTTTGGTGATATATATATATATACACTCATTTATTTCTCATTTCTAAAGGCAGTGACATTATGTGCTATTACTTATAAAGCAAACAATGTTGCTGCCCTGAGTCACCTTCTCATAAGGAGGTGATAGGGCCCAGAATATATAACCATAAGAGTTTTGGTGATAAAATGTGTGAAAATCAACTTACACCATGTGAAGGATTGAAATTTATTGGAAATTTACATTTAATTTAATATGTACTTGTTATTCCTTTTCCAGTTTATCTTTTGATCACTCTGTATATTTATAAATGTTTTTCACCTTATGAGTCCACCCAGGCTCAATAAGAAACGTCCAGCAGCTAAAACATTTCCCATTATAAGCACAGAAATGAAGAAATTAAATTTTTATCCCATGTGAATCATTTCATGTCTTGAAAAATTTGAAGTCTGGGTAAAACATTTCCCACATTTACTGCATTGAAATATTTTTTTCCCCCACGCGTCTGTTTCCGTTTATTCTGTGCAAGATGTGAGGCCCAAATGAAACATTTCCCACATTCCGTGCTCATAAATGTTTTTTTCTGCTGTGAATCTTTTTATGGCTTGCAAGATGTGAGGCCAAGATGAAACGCTTCCCACATTCAGTACATTTATGTGGTTTTACTCCCGTGTGAATCTTTATATGGTCTGAAAGAGATGAAGTACGAGAGAAACATTTCCCACATTCGGTGCATTTAAAAGGTTTTTCTCCTGTGTGAATCTTTTTATGGTTTGAAAGAGATGAGGTACGAGAGAAACATTTCCCACACTCAGTGCATGAAAATGGTTTTTCTCCTGTGTGGATTCTTTTATGCTGTACAAGGTGTGAGGCCAGATTAAAACATTTCCCACATTCAGGGCAAATAAATGGTTTTTCTCCAGTGTGAATCCTTTTATGGCATAAAAGACCTGAAGCCTGGATAAAACATTTCCCACATTCAGGGCAAACAAATGTTTTTTCTCCGGTGTGAATCATATTATGTCTTGCAAGATGTGAAGATTGAATAAAACATTTTCCACATTCAGTGCATTTAAATGGTTTTTCTCCAGTGTGACTTATTTTATGTAGTGCAAGAGCTGATGGTGTGATAAAACATTTCCCACATTCAGTGCAATTAAATGGTTTTACTCCTGTGTGAAACCTTTGATGCTTTTTAAGCGCAATTTGGTCTGTAAATTTCTTTCCGCATTCAGGACACGACAATGGTCGTTCTTCAGTGTAATCATGTTGTTCTCCAAGGACCGGCTTCATGGTAAAATTCTCTCCAATAAACATTGTTGAAAATGGTTCTTCTCTGCCCTTTGTTTCCTGAATCACAGAGTCAGACTCAGAATATGAGACTTTCCCCATTTCAGAAGAAGACGCTGAATGTCCTTTATAAACTGAATTATGAGTAAGGGGATCTGTATAATATATCCTGTGATCTGGCTTTCTGGATTCTATTAAGGACTCGCTATGGTTTATTTCCACTGGGTTTGGATTGGATTTTACATATTCTCCATTATTATCAGCTGAGCATTCAGTCTGTGTATGTTCTGGGGGTTCATACATGTCGCTGTCTGTGAGATTTCCTTCTCCATATGTGGGTGATTCCTCCTTAATGTCAGTAGATGGATATTCAGTCTGTGTATGTTCTGGGGGTTCATACATGTCACGGTCTGTGAGATTTCCTTCGTCACATGAGGCCGGTTCCTCCTTAATAACAATGCGTAGATATTCAGTCTGTGGATGTTCTGGGAGGGGAGAAATGTCAGGATGTGAGATATCTCCTTCTCCATGTGACTGGGATTCTGCCCCTGTATAAGTAGAGGTATATTGTGTCTGTGTATGTTCTGGGGGTTCATACATGTCACTGTCTGGGAGATTTCCTTCGTCACATGAGGCCGGTTCCTCCTTAATATCAGGGGGTGAATATTCTGGGGGTTCTGTGATTGGATAAATCTCTTTCTCTGGGACGTGTCTTTCTTCAGACGCCAGAGATTCTCGCTCTGTGTATGTTGCAGATTCAGCTCGTCCTTTTCTCGTCTTGTTCAGATCCTTTTCCACATTATTGCTTAGAATTTCACTTCCATTTTCACATCCAATATCCCATAAAGAAAGAAACCGCAGCGTGAAATTCACCCCATACAGATTTATCTATTGGAGGGAAAATCACATGAACACGTGAGACGTTCATTCAGGAACACGTCTATTACACGGCACCGCCAACATTTCAGGGGATTATTGGGACACGTTGCTCTGGGATTGGACACAAACATTATGAGAATTAAAGCATCTCTTACCCCGTGTAATAACAGGCTGGTGATCCTCCATCATGACGTCCTCATAGAGCTCCTTGTGTCGCTCCACATACTCCCACTCCTCCATGGAGAGATAGACAGTGACATCCTCACAGCGTATAGGAACCTGACACACACAATGACACAGTCACCATCCAGACACATGCCTTGGTGTTAGCGTATAATGTCCCATTCCCAGCAGCCTCACCTCTCCAGTCAGCAGACGGATGATCTGATTGCTCAGCTCCAGGATCTTCTCATGGTTTTGCTCATGGATTCCTGAGTGAGGTGGAGGCTCCGTATTGAAGCTTTGGCTCCTGCCGTGTCCTTCTGATATTTGGTGACGGCTGCTGTCACTGACCATCTCATGGATCTTCACCACCATATGACCCTAAACATTGAGAGTGACCCAATATAGAGAGGTATAAACATGTCGCCCCCCTGGGCCCCCCATGCTTTTGTGTATGTGTCAGTGTGTTATCTCCATAGTGTGCTGTATGGTGTGCTGGAACCTTTATTTACACATGAATCTACTACTGATCTGCCTCTGAAATGTCTCCTGGGTCACACAGCTCCAGGGGGATTTAATATCAGCAGGAATATGGAATCTCATGGAATCTCTTACCTCTCCAGTCAGCAGAAAGATCATCTCCAGAGTTAGATCCAGGATCCTCTGGCTCAGCGGATCCCTGGCTGTGAGTGGATTCATTATCACAGGTTACCTGGACGGCCGGATCTTGTGGAGGAACGATTAGAGGAAGCACAATGTGTCTGGAATCACACAGGAATATTCTGCTCAGTTTCTTCCAATTAACGAGATATTACAATCTGCCACCAGAGAAGCGAGAATCCAAAACGGACTCCACTTTAAATCCAGGATTCCCATGTAGCAAGATAAGGGGTGGAGGAGAGGACTCTGGGAGGGTAAAACGGTTACACAATAGAGGTTTCAGTAATGACACATGGAAGGAGTTGGGGATACAAAGGGGTTGGTGGCAGCTGCTGAGCATAAGAAACAGGATTGATACATCCAAGAATCATGTAAGGACCTATGAAACACGGAGCAAACTTTAGGGAAGAAACCTTCAATCTGATGTGTCGTGTTCTAAACCAAACCCCATCGCCAACGTGATAAAGCGGAGAAGGTCGGTGTCTGAGATCAGACGAACGTTTCTGAGACTGCAAAGCAGATTCAAGATTCACTCGGATCTTGTCGCATGTGGATCGTACATTGAGCAAGTGGTTCTCCAGCACTGGAATTTCCTGAGAGGCAAAAGAGGACAGAAAAACGTTAGGACGCATTCCTGTAACCACTTTGGAAGGGGTGAATTTGGTAGAGTGGGAAGTGGCATTTTGTAGGGGGGGGGGAACGAGCCGGCTGCCGGGCAGGAGGATTGAAGCACCGGGGTCCACCAGCTGCAAGAACGAATGATTGAGGTCTGACAATCCTGAGCTCTATATATGAGTATACGGGGAATTAGCGGATCCTGAGCTCTATATATGAGTATACGGGGAATTAGAGGATCCTGAGCTCTATATATGAGTATACGGGGAATTAGAGGATCCTGAGCTCTATATATGAGTATACGGGGAATTAGAGGATCCTGAGCTCTATATATGAGTATACGGGAATTAGAGGATCCTGAGCTCTATATATGAGTATACGGGGAATTAGAGGATCCTGAGCTCTATATATGAGTATACGGGGAATTAGAGGATCCTGAGCTCTATATATGAGTATACGGGGAATTAGCGGATCCTGAGCTCTATATATGAGTATACGGGGAATTAGAGGATCCTGAGCTCTATATATGAGTATACGGAGAATTAGAGGATCCTGAGCTCTATATATGAGTATACGGGGAATTAGAGGATCCTGAGCTCTATATATGAGTATACGGAGAATTAGAGGATCCTGAGCTCTATATATGAGTATACGGGGAATTAGAGGATCCTGAGCTCTATATATGAGTATACGGGGAATTAGCGGATCCTGAGCTCTATATATGAGTATACGGGGAATTAGAGGATCCTGAGCTCTATATATGAGTATACAGGGAATTAGTGGATCCTGAGCTTTATATATGAGTATACGGGGAATTAGAGGATCCTGAGCTCTATATATGAGTATACGGGGAATTAGAGGATCCTGAGCTCTATATATGAGTATACGGGGAATTAGAGGATCCTGAGCTCTATATATGAGTATACGGGGAATTAGCGGATCCTGAGCTCTATATATGAGTATACCGGAATTAGCGGATCCTGAGCTCTATATATGAGTATACGGGGAATTAGAGGATCCTGAGCTCTATATATGAGTATACGGGGAATTAGCGGATCCTGAGCTCTATATATGAGTATACGGGGAATTAGAGGATCCTGAGCTCTATATATGAGTATACGGGGAATTAGAGGATCCTGAGCTCTATATATGAGTATACGGGGAATTAGCGGATCCTGAGCTCTATATATGAGTATACGGGGAATTAGTGGATCCTGAGCTCTATATATGAGTATACGGGGAATTAGAGGATCCTGAGCTCTATATATGAGTATACGGGGAATTAGCGGATCCTGAGCTCTATATATGAGTATACGGGGAATTAGTGGATCCTGAGCTCTATATATGAGTATACGGGGAATTAGTGGATCCTGAGCTCTATATATGAGTATACGGGGAATTAGAGGATCCTGAGCTCTATATATGAGTATACGGGGAATTAGCGGATCCTGAGCTCTATATATGAGTATACGGGGAATTAGAGGATCCTGAGCTCTATATATGAGTATACGGGGAATTAGAGGATCCTGAGCTCTATATATGAGTATACGGGGAATTAGCGGATCCTGAGCTCTATATATGAGTATATGGGGATTAGAGGATCCTGAGCCTCTATATATGAGTATACGGGGAATTAGAGGATCCTGAGCTCTATATATGAGTATACGGGGAATTAGAGGATCCTGAGCTCTATATATGAGTATACGGGGAATTAGAGGATCCTGAGCTCTATATATGAGTATACGGGGAATTAGAGGATCCTGAGCTCTATATATGAGTATACGGGGAATTAGCGGATCCTGAGCTCTATATATGAGTATACGGGGAATTAGCGGATCCTGAGCTCTATATATGAGTATACGGGGAATTAGAGGATCCTGAGCTCTATATATGAGTATACGGGGAATTAGAGGATCCTGAGCTCTATATATGAGTATACGGGGAATTAGAGGATCCTGAGCTCTATATATGAGTATACGGGGAATTAGAGGATCCTGAGCTCTATATATGAGTATACGTGGAATTAGAGGATCCTGAGTTGTATATATTTTTACAGAGCGCTAAACACAGAGGACACAGCAGCTTTTCCATGTGTCTGCTCTGTGGGAGCCATCTTTATGGAGTCTCCTAATACATTTCTAGCACAATATAAATCCAATCTTCCCCTAATATCTGTATATTAAGACACACAATCCCAGCTCTGACCTGCAGCCTGGATCCTCCTTTCAGTGTTTATTTCTCTGCTACCGGAAGTGATTTCAAAGATTCAGACCTTTTCCTCTTCTGTACAGGAAGTTCTATGGTAGAGTTCAAAACACACGAGACAAACTCTGTCTGTATAGTTGTCTCCTGTAATGGGCACATTGTTAGAGACATGTACTGTTGGATGACACTGTGCAGTGTGCCGTTTATCTCTTGTGTTTAGAGCTCATGCTTATGATAATTAGGAGGCTGGAGTCACATGACACATGCTCAGGTCACATGGGTTATCAGGATGCATTTCCCATGAAGCTCTAGGTCTGGGAGAGGAGACACAAAGTGCAGTCAGGACGCCGGCGCCTCGTGTCACGGACTCGTAAAGCGGAGTCACATACCATGACGTCGCTCCTATTGATGATTTTTATTTCCTCCCTCATTTCCCTGTCACCCCCTCCCCCTATATTATTATTTATATGGCGCCAACAGTTTCCGCAGCGCTGTACAATAACCAAAGGGAAGAAGACACAGATAAAGATAAGATGGAGGCAAGAGGTGTAGACAGTGGCGTCACTAGGGTTGGTGTCACCCGGTGCGGTAACTTATGGTGTCACCTCCCCCCCCCCCGAGTCTTACGGATTTTTTTTTAACTACTCTAACTACTAAATCAGTACTCCCATATAACACTGAATGCTCATACACACAGCGCACATTACTGAGACGTTTATTGCTGTGGAGCTCTCTCATATGCTCACACAAATTTTTGCCAACTGCCAGCAAGTACGATGTCTGTTCGAAGGCAGTGAAAGCACACATGGATATATATTGCCCCCAGCAGCTCTGGATATATTGCCCCCAGCAGCTCTGGATATATATTGCCCCCAGCAGCTCACCCATGGATATATATTGCCCCAGCTCACATATGGATATATTGCGCCTCAGCTCACACATGGATATATTGCCCCAGTTCACAGTTATATATTGCCCCCAGCAGCTCACCCATGGATATATATTGCCCCAGCTCACATATGGATATATTGCGCCTCAGCTCACACATGGATATATTGCCCCAGACCAGCTCACACATGGATATATTGCCCCAGACCAGCTCACACATGGATATATTGCCCCAGACCAGCTCACACATGGATATATTGCCCCAGACCAGCTCACACATGGATATTGCCCCAGCTCTCATGGATACTGCCCCCAGCTCTCATGGATACTGCCCCCAGCACACATGGATATTGCCCCAGCTCCTCTCATGGATATTGCCCCAGCTCCTCTCATGCATATAATGCCCCAGCTGCTCTCATTGATAATGCTCCAGCTGCTCTCATTGATTTTGCCCCAGCTCCTCTTATGGATATGCCCCAGCTCATGGATATTCCCCAGCTCATGGATATTCCCCAGCACATGGATATTGCCCCAGCTCAAGGATATACTGCCCCAGCTGCGCTCATGGATTTTGCCCCAGCTCATGGATATGCCCCAGCTCATGGATATGCCCCAGCTCATGGATATTCCCCAGCTCATGGATATTGTCCCAGCTCAAGGATATACTGCCCCAGCTCAAGGATATACTGCCCCAGCTGCTCTCATGGATTTTGCCCCAGCTCATGGATATGCCCCAGCTCATGGATATTCCCCAGCTCATGGATATGCCCCAGCACATGGATATTGCCCCAGCTCATGGATATTGCCCCAGCTGCTCTCATGGATTTTGCCCCAGCTCATGGATAATGCCCCAGCTCATGGATAATGCCCCAGCTCATGGATATGCCCCAGCAGCTCATGGATATGCCCCAGCAGCTCATGGATATGCCCCAGCTCCTCATGGATATTGCCCCAGCTCCTCATGGATATTGCCCCAGCACCTCATGGATTTGCCCCAGCTCCTCATGGATTTGCCCCAGCGGCTCATGGATTTGCCCCAGCTCCTCATGGATATGCCCCAGCTCACCTCATGGATATGCCCCAGCTCACCTCATGGATATTGCCCCAGCACCTCATGGATTTGCCCCAGCTCCTCATGGATTTGCCCCAGCTCCTCATAGGATTTGCCCCAGCTCCTCATGGATTTGCCCCAGCTCCTCATGGATTTGCCCCAGCGGCTCATGGATTTGCCCCAGCTCACCTCATGGATTTGCCCCAGCTCACCTCATGGATTTGCCCCAGCGGCTCATGGATTTGCCCCAGCGGCTCATGGATTTGCCCCAGCTCACCTCATGGATTTGCCCCAGCTCACCTCATGGATTTGCCCCAGCTCACCTTATGGATTTGCCCCAGCTCCTCATGGATTTGCCCCAGCTCCTCATGGATTTGCCCCAGCGGCTCATGGATTTGCCCCAGCGGCTCATGGATTTTCCCCAGCTCCTCATGGATTTGCCCCAGGCCCCCATGGATATGGCCCAGCTCACCTCCGCCGCGTGTTCGCTCCTTCTGAGCATCCGGCGGCGCGCAGCTTGGGCGCTCGTCTGGGGGAGCCACGTGACCAGCCGCGATTGGCTGGTGACGTGTTTCCTCCAGGCGAGCGCCGAAGCTGAATGCTTTGGACGCTCGCAGGGAGCGAACAGGCGGCAGAAGGTGAAACACCAGCCCTTAGGGTGACGGTGTCACCCTAAGGGCGGGTGTCACCTGGTGCGGGCCGCACCCCCCCCCCCACGTTACGACGCCACTGGGTGTAGAGGGTCCTGGTCATAGGAGCTTACAATCTAGAAGGATGGGGTGGAGGAACACAAGGGGAGCTTTATGCACCTCTCCTCCTTTTCCTGGTTATTTCTCGGTGTTTTCGCTATACTGTGACGCTGCTTCCACACCCGAATCACCGTGACGGGTAACAAGGCCTCTCATAGTAAGCTGGTTTCTGTCTAGGGTTGCCACCTTATCATCAAGCCAAACCCGAACACTCTAGTGTTGGGTTCAGGCAGCCATGTTTTTTTCGTAGAGTATACATTATGGCACGTGGTATGCATGGCATGTCAGGCTGGTAATATGGCACACTGATATTATGCATGACAGACTGGTATGGCACACTGGTATTATGGCTGCAACAATGGTATGG